>CAUYPK010032819.1:0-13071 GCA_963574355.1 Loris lydekkerianus
ACCCACGAATGGACTAGCAAATTGTGGTACATATATACCATGGAATACTATGCAGCCTTAAAGAAAGATGGAGACTTTACCTCTTTCATGTTTACATGGATGGAGCTGGAACATATTCTTCTTAGCAAAGTATCTCAGGAACGGAAGAAAAAGTATCCACTGTACTCAGCCCTACCATAAAGCTAAATTATAGCTTTCAAATGAAGGCTATAACCCAACTATAGCACAAGACTATGGGGAAAGGATTAAGGAAGGGGAAGGGAGGGGGGAGGTTGGGGAGGAGGGATGGTAATGGGTGGGGCCACATCTATGGTGCATCTTAGAATGGGTACAGGTGATTGCACTAATGTACACAGCTATGATTTAACAATAAAAAAAAAAAAGTTGATTTTTCTGTGCAACTTCAGAAGCATGTGGGACATTTTCCCTTTTCCTCTGAAGTTTTTCCTCAGTGAGCAGATTATCAAAGCTCTGTTTCTCTGGAAGCCACAGTGAAGGGAGTTTAGAACTTGAGAAGGGGCAAAAGGGTATCTGGGTAGCTGGGCTCACAGCCTCTCCTGTGGAATGTGTGGCATGGATAGTAAAAATCACTGTCTCTTTTAGCTCTACAAGATTTTCATTACGGAAGAAAAGGATTTGTGTAACTGTTCTTGGGTATATAGTGACTCTGATGTATTTTGCAGTGCATTTGTTATGAATATTCTTATTTTTTGATCCCTCTCCTCTAAGAAATAGTATTATTTTGTTTGTCTTTCTATATATATAAAATAGGGGTGCCATACGGTAGAAAATTGGTCTAAAACTCCTGTCAGCCCATTGTTCAAGGCTGTCCTGGAGACAACTCAGTTTTGTGGCTCTGACTAGACTAATGTTGACTAAAACAAACTTGTCTGTGGGTCCTTGAAATGTAAATTAGATGATGTTCCCTTTCTTCTTGTTTTATATCTTGAGTGTTTGACATGTGACCCAGTGGGTCTCTGCCATCCAAAAGGCATGATTTTTGGATAACATCAGATAGCCAGTCTGGAGATGGCTGGGTCCCCAAAATGTATAAGGTTGGAAGCAGCATAATTTTAGTTCCAAATTTCAAGTTCTTGGTGGAGTTTTTTATCCATACGAGACTTTTTTTCCCCTCAAACCTTATTGCCTGGAACAAATGTCTTTGACACTGGTCCTGAGAATAATTTTTGGGTGGTGAAGGAGATCTTTGGGATCACTTCTTCTATATCCCCTCTAGAAAACAGCTTTTCCTCCCCCCCCCCTTTTTTTAATGGTAAAAACTTATTCTAAACCTCAAAAAAATTAAATCCTGGGCTTTCCATGCAGAGGGTATTTCTTTGAGTCATTATTGAAATAAGAACATCATAAGTCAATCAGTGACCAGAAGATTAATCCCTTAAGTTAGGAAGACCTCTAAATTGAAAAAAATAAGATTTTAGAGACCTCTTAAGCTCAACTATTTGCCTTACTTGTATTTATGGGAAGATCACACTAAGAGAAAGACACATCATAGTGTATGGGCAGCCTTAGAAATTCTGTTGACAAAACCAAAAAGCAAAAATAGGACCTAAAATAAAATCACAACCCTCTGTAGACTCAAATTGCCTGCTTTAGATCCTTGTATGGTTCACAGTGATGCCTTTTCCACCCTGTAATGCAGTGGCTGAGATTCTATCACAATCACAGTTCAGGGGCGATTCCCAATCAGAAATTTAGTCTGCTTTGTCTTAATAATTGTGTGACTTCTGACTTTGGGGGTATTCGTTTATTGATCCTTTCTCCCTTCATAGGCAGCTTTTGATTTCCTGTCCTCTGTTAATGGGGCCTATGGAGTTTTTAGGCCTTTGTGTGTAGACAGTCAACTGAGAGGCAGAGACTCCAGATACCATGAATGGACACCTGTGAGTTGTGCTGCGTTCACAGCTAGTGAAACCTTCCTTTCACTGAGCTGTTTTTCATGTGGTTCTCTGTACACCACTTTCGAGATTCACCATGAGTCTTTAATTAAGTCCTAACCTTGCTTAATTGGTTTCAAATGAAAGCGCACCTTTGATTTAGAAAAAAAAATTCCAAAGCCAAAAATAGCAGCTGTTTGCCCTGGCTAAAATTCGATATTGAAAGATTTTTCATTTGTTTGTTTTTTAAAGAGCTCTAAGGTCAGAAGTCAGTTTAATTAAAACATGATATATAATTTATCTGTGTGTATGTGTATATAATTTGTTTTTAAAAAGCTTTTCTGCTTTTTTTTTCTGGTTTTGGAGCCTGTTTTTGGAAATTGTAGTTGACTAAAATCTTTTTCTGAAAATTATATCCATCTATTCTCTTCCTTTCTCAATTATTGTTCTCCGATTTACTTCTAGTCCTCCCTACCCTTTTGTCCTCCTCGCCATCTTCAGGAGCACAGGAAAGGATCTATAGGAGTCTTAAAAACTCATACCCCTTAAGAAACTCGGAAATAGATGCCATTCACCCCCTTTTGTGGAGAGGTATCTGTTTTCCTTTTGGAGTTGCAAATATTCCTGAGAAGGTTCCTCTCAGATTTACAACTCTGCTATCTTTTGTATGGTACCCGTGGTACTCTTGGCTTTGGGGACGTACCAGAAAATTACCTTGTATTTTAATAGGGCACTTGACTTGTGCCTGTATGTGATGACTGCCAAGGCTTTGGAGAGAGCTACAGGTGGCTGACAACAGTTATTTATATTGAGTAGTTATTACTTTAGAACTACTTGCTTTTTTTTTTTAATTGCATGTTTAGAAAAGAAATACATAGGTTAAACATTTAAAAATGTCTTTATGGCAAAGTACACTGTAGCAGCATTACACAGCTTTGAATTATCACTGTGGATAGATACGTAACTCCTATTTCACAGTGATCTGTGATCCTATTTTTGAGCAAGTGTTTTAAAACTTTGATATTTGATAGACTTTTCAAAATAAAATTTCAAATTTTAAATTCATTTTAAATTTATATTCTTTTGGATTTTTAGTTAACTTTTTGATTAGTAGGGGCCATGGAAGTCCAAGATAAACATATTAGGCTTATTTGATATGTTAAAATCATATGGGATATGTGGGATGCATTGTGAAATAAGAAAAGGTGTGCAATTTCATTTGGGTTATATTTATATAAACGTGTTATTAATACATGATCCATATATTATGATATTTATAAAATTCTGATATGTCTTGGCATATGTTGTCAGTAATAAATTATGAGTATTATGTGAGATTGCTCTATGCTACAACAATAATCACACTTCCTTGTGAATTGTGTCTTTATGGTCTAAGTCTTACGTCATCTATAGAAAATTATTATTTTAATTTTGTACTTCTCAAAAAGTGATTCTACTTGGCTACAGGTTAAAATTTGTTCCTTTTTCCAGGAAATTCATGGAAAGCACTCTGAGAGTTATTTTTTACTATAAGTTTCTGACAACTTTGAGTATCATTCTCTTGGACTAGGTAAAAAATTTCAGGATACAAATATAAAATGCTGATATATTCCTGAAGATTGCTAACCCAACACCAACCAGAACAAGAACGAATTACATCAGGTTTAACTAACAGAGGACTGAAGTAATTATTAATGACTTTTTCTTTGAAATACTGATGATTCCCTTTGTGTTTTGTTTACCAGAAAAAAAAAAAAGTTTTTTCTCTTTTGAGTTATTTGTAGCTTACAGAAATTGGGTATGCTTTTGTGAACAAAATTGAAACGTTTATGTTTCTTGCTACCCTCTTTCTTCAGAATTTGGAATCTTTACTATTAGTTTATGACAATATAATTATTTGCATAAGTTCTCTATGACTTTGTTTTACAACAGGATATAGAGAAACTTGTTATTTTACCAGGGCTTTGATTGCAATGACATATTTTCAGATGTGACCAGACTGCTTTGAGGAATTGAGGTTGATTTGTAGAGTCAATGAAAATCCCATTGCAGATGGGAGAAAAGATGGCTGACTAGAGACATCATTTGCCAGATCATCTCAGAGGAAGAAAAAATTAGATGAAAAAAAAAAAAAAAATGCCCAGGTATAACATTGAGAGAAAAGTGGCAAAATTTACCAGAGATGCCATGGGAAGAAGTTATGGAGAAGAACAAGCAGGGGCAAGATGTTGGTATAGATCAACTTTTGAGGAATTTGGAGTCCTATGAAATGGAATGGATAGGAGGGGGTATTTGCTTTTTCTCCTTTCAAATTTCTGGTAGAGTGTAGGCTCCCACACTGTTGGAGAGCTTCTCTACCCTTGTGAGCCCCAAAGCTGCTGCTACCAGTGAACTAGGAGCTTCTTGAGAACAAAGCCTTAGGCTGCCAGCATCCTATGGGGTCACGGCTCATCACAACCTGTATTAGTGACTTAGTTACTGCTTTCCACCCACTATACATGTTTACCCCAGGGAGCTACAGCCTGTCCATTTCTTGCCATTGGTCTCCACAAAAGCATTTCTGAACACCTGCCTGGACTGTGGTCAGCACACAGAGCTAGTGAGTCACAGATGAACTTGTGTAATACCCAAACTCAGATGTTCAGGGAAGGCTTCCTTCAGGGAAGAAGAGAGTGCAGTCCCTCAGGACAAAGGGAACCAGAGTCTAGCTCTCCTCCATTGAGGTTCTTCTCTTCATCCCCTCACATGTCCACAGCTTCTAAGGTAGCTGTGACAGTTCCCATATGACTTGGCATTGGTGCCCTAAGGGTGGGCTGGGGCTTCCAGGAGCTGCAGTTTTCCTCTGTTGGCATGCCCACTATACTAAGATGTCCCAGAGAAAGGCACTCATGACTTTAACAAGGGGTGCTCAGAATGTGAGTTGCCTGCTCACTGTGCCCACTGGCTCTCCTCAGTGCTGCCAGCCTGGATAGTCCAGCAGAGCAAGAAAAACTTGGAAGTGGAGGGACATTGAGTCTCTTGGGCACTCCATGAGTTACTTTGAACAGTATGCTTCTCCCTAGCACAGTCAAGTATTAAACTTAGCAGATCTGCTGACAGGCCTGCAGGCTGGATTTTATTGTTTGGGACACCTAGGGAAGAATTGTGAACTATTCTTGGGAGGTGAGGGAGCCTATGGGATAGTCCTAAAAGGAGACTATAGTGTGGATCTGAGGCTCAGTGCTCTTGTGAAACATTCCTCTGCCAAAGGAAAACTGTACTTTCAGTCTGGGGTGAATTACTGGGCAGTCATTCTCCTACAGTTTCCCCATGTTATGAATGTTAAAATAAATTTATAACCCTTTGCTCCAAATAATGCTCCTTTTTTACTTTTTAGTTCAATAAACTTTCAGAGGAAAAATAGGAAATTCTTCTTGCAAACCACAGTATGTTTACCCATTTGTCCATTGATAGATATTGAGTTATTTTCATCTACTACCTTGTACATAAGTATTTGCAAACAAGTGTTCTTGAAGACAAAGATTTTCATTTCTTTGGGGTATCAACTCAAAATGGAATTGTTGGGTAATATGGTAATTCTATGTTTAATGGTTAAGAACTCAAAAATTTCTGCCTATCCCATAGTTAGTGTAGAACAGAAGCTTTGAAACTGAAAATGAACTGGGGCGGTGCCTGTGGCTCAAAGGAGTAGGGTGCCGGCCCCATATGCCAGAAGTGACAGGTTCAAACCCAGCCCTCACCAAAAACTGCAAAAAAAAAAAAAAAAAGAAATTGAAAATAAACTCTGGATTATGTTTGCTTGTTTGTTTGTTTGTTTTATATAAGAAAAATAGAAGAATATATGAAAATAGATTTAAATAAAAATATTCTAATTTCCACTTGAGTAATTAAAGGTAATAATAGCTGTAGTATCTTACCTAAAATTTTTATTTTATAATTAATTTTAATACATATTCTTTCATTTTATCTTTATGCCAATTTTGTGTATTTTTGTATATTACAATACTAAAAACAACTACTGTAAAAATATATGAAAAGGCACACTCAAATATACTATAAATAAATTAATATAAGATCTTAAGATAATACAAAATGGATCTAGGGGCAAGAACAAGAAGCAAAAAATAATAATGATAAAAGAAAAAAGAAAATATATAGTGAAATTATAGAATTAATTAATAATTTATCGAAAATTATCTTAAAACTCACTTTAAATTGACAAAAGTAGGTTGAAAGTAAAAGAATGGAATTTATTATGCAAAGGTTAAATAGAGTGAGTGGTTACATTAAAATTTTACTATTATAGACTATGGAGAAAATAAAATTAGTAGACACAAAGATAAGAATTGCATAATGATAAAAAGGTAAAAAGATAAAAGGTTGAAATTATTTCATGATGATACACAACCCAAATTGGGTGCCACCCAAACAACAGAGACACTTACAATTCATGTAACAAAAACTAGGTGAATATCCAAAAGACCAAAAATCACTTAGCAACAAAGATATTTGCACCAGATTGTTTATTGCAGCTCAATTAATAATTGCCAAGTCATGGAAGAAGCCCAGGTGCCCATTGACCCATGAATGGATTAATAAATTATGGTATATGTATACCATGGAATAATATTATGCAGCTTTAAAAAAAGACGGATACTTTACCTCTTTTATGTTTACATGGATGGAGCTGGAAAATATTCTTCTTAGTAATATATCTCAAGAATGGAAAAGAAAAAAGTCCAATGTACTCAGTACTATTATGAAACCAATTTGTAATCACTCACACTTTTATATCAAAGATAAAACACAACTATATTCCAGGATGAAGGCAAGGAGGAGAGGCAGATAGGAGGGGAGGAGGCCATTTGATAGAAGGAGGGTAAATGGTGGGACCACACCTATGGAGCATATTGCAAGTGCGTAAGTAAAATCTATAAAATATAGAACATAAATGTCTTAACACATTGATTAAGTAAATGAGGTGAAAGCTATGTTAATTAGTTGGATAGAAGCACTCCAATTTGCACAAAAAATCAACACATTTAACCCCACGAAGACATAAATGTATTCATGATCTATGTGTATATGACAATAAAGGAAAAAAAAAACTGATAGAAGTGAAAAAAGAAATAGACAAATTCACAATCATCATTAAAGATTTCAATATCCCATTTTTAGGAACTGGTACAAGTAGTAGATAGCTTATCAATAAGGGTATAGAAAATCTGAGCAATACCATCAACCAGCAGATCTTAACTAGCATGTATATAAAAGATCCTCCAGTAACAACAGACTGTGTGTGCTCTTTAAAGTGCTTGCAGAACATTTACCAAAATAGAGCACATTCTGGGACATAAACCTACACAAACTTAAAACAATTAAAATCAGAGTGAACTATTTTCTCAATAAAATCAAGCTTGAAATCAATAAGAAGAAAACAGAACAATCTTTAAATATATGAATATTATTAAACATATGTCTAAATAATCTTTAAGTCAAAGACCCAAAGAAACACAAATTAAAAATTAAAATCCAAGTACAGTATATCAAAACATAGAATACATCTAAAGCAATGCTAATTTGGCAAGTTATTAACACTAAGTGTTTATACTAGAAATGAAAAATGACTGAGAAAAAATCATGTAAACTTATACCTAGAAAAGTAGGAAAAGAAGAGGAAAATAAGCCCAAGGCAAGCCGAGAAGGGAACTAATAAAGATAAGAGCAGAAATAGGTAAAGTTATAAATGGGAACACAAATTAGAAAATCAATGAAACAAAATTTTGATTCTTAAAAAATGAAATAAAATAGACAAATATGCAGCAAGACTCACAAAATAGAAAAGAAAGAAGTCACTAGTACCACAAACCAAATGAAAGATATTAATATATATCGCCATTAAACAGATAATAGGTGAATATTATGAACAACTTTATGCACATAAATTTAGGGCAAAAATGAATCAATTCCTTGAAAATGGCAAAATTGCATAAATCAACCAAGATGAAATAATTTGCATAGTCATATAAGCATTAAATAAAGTGATTTCATAATTTTAAAATACTCAAAAAAGGAAATCTTCAGACCCAGTTGGTTTCACTGAAGAAATTTAGAAACATTAAAGATAAATTAAAACCAATTGCTCACCAATTTTTCCAGAAAATAGAAGAAAGAATACCTCCCAATGCATCTTATCAATATCACTCTATCAAATCCACCCAAAGACAACACACTTTAAAAAGAGACAGAAAAAAAAAAGATAAAATATTAAGGTCAACCTTGACTTCTAGTGACCAGTTCATTGGTTTCTCTATGCACCTGATACATTTGCTCAGCAAATTTTAGTCACATACTGATTAGATATGAGGCAAATATCCCTGCCTATTTGCTACACTGCAACACTGGATAGACTCTCACGCATTCCTGGGAAGTAATCCAATCCATATTACATATTCAGAGAACAGTACTGTTTTGCAAAACACAGTAATTTTGTTATTTTAAAGCTATCACTATATTTTCATTCTATTAATACAAAAACCCAGACAGTATTTTTAATTTTAAAAAGTTTACTTACTGGGTGGCACCTGTGGCTCAGTGGGTAGAGCGCCAGCCCCATATATCAAAGGTGGTGGGTTTAAACCCGGACACAGCCAAACTGCAACAAAAAAATAGCCAGGCATGGTGGTGGGCGCCTGTAGCCCCAGCTACTCTGGAGGCTGAGGCAAGAGAATAGCCTAAGCCCAGGAGTTGGAGGTTGCTGTGAGCTGTGACACCACAGCTCTCTACTGAGGGCAATAAAGTAAGACTCTGTCTCTAAATTAAAAAAAAAAAAAAAAAAAAGTTTACTTACTGAGACAAAAAAAAAAGTAGTATCACAATCTTCTTAGTCAAAATATAAAAGTTTTATATATTAAATAACGTCTATATTACAAGCACTTCAAATTTATCTTTTAAGCTGTGACAGTATATGTCTACTTCTGTATAATCTTTATAAATGACTATATAATGATATGTATTATTAGTGTAAATTAAGATCTAAATGGCCCAAACCAAAAACAACAACAAAATATTTTGTATCTTTCAAAATGGAATGGCTTTTATATAATGAAAGCGTATATATACTTTTGTTACATAATATTGTAGCCAAATTATGCTGGCAGGTTTATTGAAATGAGCAAAATTAGTCCAAGACTTGGGTTCTATCTAACTTGTTGCTTTTATGTCCTCTGGCACATAGCCCTCATCTACATAGACAAATTTGAGATACTGATCCATTCATATTTTGAGATTTAATAAAGAAAAATGGAACTAATTCCAGGTAAATTGAACTTATCATATGAAAATGTGTGTGCATTTAGGTATTTACTTGGAAACAGCCCATGCATTTCACCAAGCATTTTGTATGACTTCCCATAAGCTGTCTTATGATCTTCACATTGATCACATAGCCACAACTGTCCTAAGCACAATGTAATCTCTAATTAGCTCTGTTACAACTAGGAGAAGGGAGAGAATATTTTCCAATTTATGCAGAGCCATAACATAGGTGATAAATGTGCATACATTTTATGGCTAAGATATATAGAAAAAATGTAGAAAGATGATAGACAAATTCAATTAAATCATAAATTCATACCAATAAACAAAATAAGAAAAAAATCTAACTAAACATTTACAAGGATCCCAATTGACATATAAGGATGTAAATAGTTGAGCAAAAATGTATAAAGAGATATTTAAATTGAAATAAAGCTAATCTGAGCAAGTTATTATTAGAGAAAATAGTTTGAAGCCGAGTATTGCTAATTTCCAAAAAAGGCAGAGGATAGTGCATGAAGATGAAATGAATGACTCAGTAGGACAAAGATAAAAATCCCAAATTTGTGTGAGTCTAATATTTCAAAATATTTAAAGCAAAGTTCATAGAACTGTAAGTAGATATATACAATTTCATAATAATTCTTGATAAATTTTAAAATAAATCTTTAGCAATGTTCAGTAAAGCAATAAAACAAAATAACTAGTAAAGTTGACAAAGGGTACCTTTAAAAAAGCCTATAATAAATGTATCCCAAGTGCTAACGATGGCCTATTTTTCTGCTTAAATATTCCCAATACACAAGACAAGAGTGACCTCTATAATCACTTTTATTCAAATGGTGTAAGATGGGCTAGAATGGAAAAATAAATACAATAAAATGATAAATATCAGAAAAGAAGAACTAAAAATTCCCTTACTTAGCAAAAACATAACAGGGTACATGAAAAATCTAGAAAAAATATATTTAAAAAATCTACAAGTTGGATTAAAGATGGCAGCCAAGTAACAGCTTCCCTGCAACTGGGCACAGCGAGTCTGGGGAGACAAGACTTCAGGCATCTCTGGCCGGTGTGATCTGCCTATGATGATCCCTTCGAAGATACAGGAAGCCAGCAAGGGGCTTCTGGACCCCAGGAGGAGGACAAAAACAGTGGAAAACTGGCAAGTGGTAGCATGTGTTCTATCAACATAATCACGCTGGCAACCATGAGTACAAGCAACAGTGACACTGCAAAACAGAAAGGCATTACCTGTGAATTGTTTTGGGGTTCTTGGATTTGGCGCTCAGTTGAGCTGTCTTGGGGAGAGCTTGAGCAGGAGTGTGGAGAACTTTGGGCATTGTCTGAGGCCCCAGACTGAGCCACTGAGCTGGGCGCAGGAAGCCATTGTGAAAGAAGTGCCCTGGCAAGCTCCGCCCTCAGGGTCCCAGAGCAAGGATCAGACAGGACAAAATAACCTAGTGACTGAGCAGCCTAAAGGTGGCAACTGGGCTGCCTTAAAGCTTTAATCCTTAGGGGCAGAGTGAGACAGTTTTGGCACACTGGAGCCTTGGGCTGTTGCCCTGGGCAGAGTACAGTGATGTCATAGCTCATAGCAACCTCAACTCCTGGGCTTGGCGCCACCCAGAACTCAATAAAAACTATGCAGTGACCCCCAAAACCATGACCCACACCCACCGGGCCTCCACAGTCCCTGACCAGGAACTGCAGGAGCCAAGCAACCCTGCGTTCTCCCTTCAGTGTGTTCCCAGCCTCCACACTAGCCCATTCATCTGGCCAGGGACTCTGGTAGCTATGTGCCCTCTGGTGCCCTCCCTGCCTCTGCACAGAGCTCTTTTCCTGAACAGAGACAGCTGGAGCCTTGGGTTCTTTGTGCCAAAGTCACTGGGCACCAGGCAATCCCAGAACCGTGCGCACCACACCCAGCACTGTTACTGGATCTGGGTGTGGCACACACCGGAGCTGCTTCCACAACCAGACTCTCTAGCTAGAGCAGCCCCAGAGGAACTACACAGGGTCACTCCCTACAAAGATTCAGCAACAATAGAGTGATCCCACGGGGGTCTAATCGTAGAGACACCTCCAGAACCCTGAGGACGGCCAGAGGCAACAGTGAAAAACAATCATGAGGTGAAATCAACAGAAAAACTCTGGCAATATGAATAATCAGAGCAGATCAACTCCCCCAAGGATCAATGGGGCAGAAACAGCACAAGACCCCATGCACAAAAAAATAGCTGAGTTGTCAGAAATTGAATTCTTGATCTGGATAGCAAATAAGATCGAATTAGAATTCCAAAAGTTATCTCAAGTATTCAATGGATTCAAAGAGCAAATGACCAAAGATTTTGACACATTGAGACAAGAAGTTGCATCCCTCAAAGATCTGACAAACACAGTAGAATCCCTCAGTAACAAAATGGAGCAAGCAGAAGAAAAAATTTCTGACATTGAAGACAAAGCTTTCCAACGCTCCCAAACCCTCAAAGAAGAAGAGAAATGGAGAGCAAAAACAGACCACTCTCTCAGAGAGCTCTGCGATAATTCGAAGAAAACCAATATTTGTCTTATAGAATCCCCGAAAGTGACAAAGTGGCTTCACAAGGCACAGAGTCTCTTCTCCATGAGATTATGAAGGAGAACTTTCCAGACATGCCATAAGATTCTGAAATTCAGATACCAGACAGTTTCAGAAATCCAACACAACTCAACCTGAATAAACATCCCCCAGAAACATCATAACAATTTCACTAAAGTTAATATGAAGGAGAAAATTCTGAAAGCTGCCAGATGAAAGAAAACCATTACCTACAAGGGGAAGAATATTAGAATAACTGCAGATCTCTCTGCTGAAACCTTTCAAGCAAGAAAAGGATGGTCATCGACTTTTACTCTCCTAAAACAAAATAACTTTCAACCCAGGATCCTGTACCCAGCTAAAGTGAGATTAATTTATAATGAAGAAATTAAATATTTCAACGACATTCACATGTTGAAGAAATTTCCTGCAACTAAACCAGCTCTCCAGGACATTCTTAGACCTATTCTCCATAAAGACCAGCATAATTCTCCACCACAAAAGTAAACTCACCCAAAAATTTTTTGATCAAATTTCAACTTTCACAGTTGCAAAAGGATTAATAATGTCCACCGACTCTCGAAAGGCCTATCAATATTTTCAATTAATGTGAATGGTTTAAATTGTCCTCTAAAGAGGCACAGGTTGGCTGACTAGAAACAAAAACTCAAGCCAGATATCTGATGCATACAAGAATTGCATCTTATATTAAACGACAAATATAGACTCAAGGTGAAGTGATGATCATGTATAGTCCAGGCAAATGGAAAGCAGAAAAAAAGCAGGCATTGCAATCCTGTTCGCAGACACAATAGGCTTTAAACCAACCAAAATAATTAAGGATAAGGATGGACACTTCATATTTCTTAAAGGTAATACTCAATATGATGAGATCTCAATTATTAATATTTATGCACCCAACCACAACGCACCTCAATTTATAAGAGAAAATCTAACAGACATGAGCAACTCGATTTCGTCCACTTCCGTAATAGTTGGAGAATTTAACACCCCTTTAGCAGTCCTGGATAGATCCTCCAAAAAGAAGCTAAGCAAAGAAATTTTAGATTTGAACTCTACCATTCAGCATCTGGACTTAACAGACATCTACAGAACATTTCATCCCAACAAAACTGAATACACATTCTTCTCATCAGCCCACGGAACATACTCCAAAATTGATCACATCCTAGGCCACAAATCTAACCTCAGCAAATTTTAAAAAATAGAAATTATTCCTTGCATCTTCTCAGACCATCATGGAATAAAAGTTGAACT
>CAUYPK010032820.1:0-25247 GCA_963574355.1 Loris lydekkerianus
GAAATGCAAATCCAAACTACTCTGAGATACCATCTAACTCCAATAAGAGTAGCCCACATCACAAAATCCCAAAACAACAGATGTTGGTGTGGATGTGGAGAAAAGGGAACACTTCTGCACGGCTGGTGGGAATGCAAGCTAGTAGGTTCCTTTTGGAAGGAAGTTTGGAGAACACTCAGGGATCTAAATGTAGACCTGCCATTTGACCCTGCAATTCTTCTAGGTGTGTATCCAAAGCACCAAAAATCATTTGGCAATAAAGATATTTGCACCAGATTGTTCATTGCAGCTCAATTTATAAGTGCCAAGTCATGGAAGAAGCCCAAGTGCCCATCGACCCATGAATGGATTAATAAATTGTGGTATGTGTATACCATGGAATATTATGCAGCAATTAAAAAATGGAGACTTTACCTCTTTTATATTTATGTTTATGTTTACATGGATGGAGCTGGAAAATATTCTTCTTAGTAAAGTATCTCAGGAATGGAAAAAAGTATCCAATGTACTCAGTACTACTGTGAAACCAATTTATAATAACTCACACTTGCATATGAAAAGTGAAACACAACTTTAGCCTAGGATGAAGGAGGGAAGAGGAGGGAGAGGGAAGGAGAGGGGGGTTGGAGGGATACTAGGGGGACAACAACTATGGAGCATATTGCAAGTACAAATTAGATCTATCATGTGTAGAACATGAATGTCCTAATGCTATAATTGGGTAAATGAGGTGAAAGCTATGTTGATTAGTATGATGAAAGCACTTCAATTTGTACAAATAATCAACACACTGAAATTGGCATAAATGTATTCATGATCTATGTACAAAAGACTTAATTTAAAAAATGATAAAGGGAACCCAGAAAGCATGGAAGACTTACCTTGTTTCAGAGTAAGCTGGGACATGAGAGACACACCCCAGAGCCACAACCCAGAGCACAGTAATACAGACTGGTGCAGGAGATGGAGCAAAATGGCCAGGCCCTGCCTGGCACACCTGAGTCCTGCTCAGCTCCTTTGAGAGGTAGATTCTGTGTTGACGTCTTATGGGTCTGTGGGGAGTCCTACTAGAATGGAAGTAAATGATTTTTCAGCTGAAATGGAAGGCAAGCAATTTTATCAAGGCCTACATGGAAGATACGCCAACCTTCAGGTATCCACAACATAGTACGGATTATGGGAAAACAAATTCAGCCAACTGGAATGGTCAGTCCTCCCCCAGATAATCACATAATGCCAGTATAAAAGGTGTGAAGGGAGCACAGAGACCAGCATCCAGGAGACTTTACCTCAGACAGCAGCAGTGGTCAGGTAGTATATTCCAAGGGACTGAACTTTTGCATGAAACAGGGTCTTACAAGCTGTACATTTCCTCCTGTATACCTACTACACCCCAAAACTATTTGGGAATCTAACATTCTAAATCCTACTTTTAGGAAAATATTTTCCCTACCACCATATTGAAAATGAGAGCTCTTATTCCCCTAGATAGCTTGCATCTAGTGGGAAAAATTATTTTATTGTACAGATAGAATATTTGTGGCTCAGTGAAGTTAAGTATTTCATCAAGTCTAATAATCAGTAAAGGAAAGATCTGGTGTTAAAACTCAGGTTTGCTAACTCACCCTGTGTTCTTTCCACTTTACTGTCACCGATATTTACTTCCCTGAATGGTCACAATTGAAATACAATTCTCAGAAATTCATCTTTGTTTAATCTTCACTTTTCACCAACAAGTACATTTTCCAGTTTGATAACTGTGATCTGAGAACTGCTACATATTAATAAAAACTGACACTGATTTGTTTTTAGGTGTTCATTTATGCAGAGTGAACGAAGTCAGCTGTGTAAAAGTGACAGGAGGGAGAATTTCTTATGGCTTATTAGTAGAACATACAGCAGCAATCAATTGTTGTATTTAATAGTCACCGCACAAGCAAGATAGAGATTTATTACAACACAGGTATTAGACTCAAAAAAAGCAGAGAAGCAGCAAAAGATAGAAGATGATCATAGAAAGTAGTCTCAGTAAATAAATAAATAAATAAGTATTTCATTTAGCTACATGGTTTCTTCCAGTTTTATAATCATGTATGTATATCTGAGCTGAAGCAGAAGTATTTTCTACCATTCTCCTGGTTCCTTTGTCTACCCTCAAAACCCTTCTGTTTTCCTTTCCTTTCCTTCTTTCCTTTCCTTTCCTTTCCTTTCCTCTTTCTTTCTTTCTTTCTTTCTTTCTTTCTTTCTTTCTTTCTTTCTTTCTTTCTTTCTTTCTTTCTTTCTTTCTTTCTTTCTTTCTTTCTTTTCCCTTTGTCTCCCTGGGGTAGAGTGCCATGGTTCACAACTTACAGCAACCTCAAACTCTTGGGTTCAAGCAATCCCAAGTAGCTGAGACTACATGTGTCCACAATAACACCTGGCTAATTTTTGTATTTTTAGTAGAGACGGGGTCTCACTCTTGCTTATGCTGGTCTTGTATTTTACTATTTTTAATAATGTAAATTGTACAAAATATTAATCTCAAAATTGACTTAGATATAGTCTGATAATAACAACAAAATAATAATTTAGTAGCTAATATGTATTAAGTACTTTTTATGTACCACACATTGGATCAATTTTTTACATTTATTTAATTTTAACAACACTTTTAAGAGGTTAGTCATTAATGTCTCTATCTTGAGAAAACAAGGGACAGAGAGGTCAAACAGTTGCATGAGACTGTGCACATTTACCAAGGGTGCAGGTGGAGCTGGAATTCAAACCCCAGGGAGCCTGCTTCAGAGCCCCATGCACATTATGCTCAGATGTGATTCCTTTCCACCTAGATCATATTTTCCTGAGCAATATTTCATTATGTTTTCTCCACAACTCTGGTTAACATCAAAATCTGCAAAATAGTAAAGATTTTGAATATAAATGTTTTTACTATTTAAAGTAGTATGCATTTAGAAAATCTAGTCTTAGATAACAGAGAGGGATACAGAATTGTTTCATTTAGACACCAGACAGATATGCCGATGAAGACTCACTTCTTCTGTAAGACCTGCAACACAGAACAGCACTCTTATTTTGTCTTTGAATAAAAAGTCCATGAACATGACATTGTATGAATGTAAAAAAAGTGACTTTAAAATGTGTAGTCACAATTTTGATAAGGTTCAATCCAGGCATTCTTTGACAACCAGATAGTTCATTTTAGAGATTATAGTACCATCTATTTACGTTCATGAGCTTTCTATAGCTCCCACTTGAAAGAGACTTTAGGTAAGGGACTTAAGTCTTCCCAGAACATAGGAAGATGTGGTATAAGATTTTTAGGAAGGTGAGCTCTCCCAGCAGTGTTCGAAAAACTATTTGTGATGGGGAGAAGAGACACACAGTAAGCATTTATTTTGCCTTTAGCTGAAACTGCCATTGCATTGCAATTTCACAATTTATTAATTATATAGACTCTTAGGGCTACTAAAGTGAGACTATTCCTCATTCACTTCTATTAAGAACCATTGCTACTGTACAAATTATTCAGAAAAATTTTGAGATAAAATTCTCTTTAAACCACTAATTTATTCATTGAATCAACACATTGAGCAGCACATGTACTAGGAAGTATTATTTGTTCCAGGAATAGACAGAAATCAAAAAATTACTGCCCTCATCAAGTTTCTATTCTACGGGGAAGAGAGAAACTGCCATCAATGAAATGATATTTTAGAAGATGACAATGAATATAATCAAGGAGGTTAAGGTAAAAAGGTTTGCTGGGGGTAAAAATAGTAGGACTTTAAAAGGAAGTAACTAAAGTAGGTATTCAAGAATAAATGATGCTAAAGCAGGTGAGATTGGACCAGCAAGATCGAGTTGGATAGGGGTAGGAGGAGAGATGGAAGAGATAGTGAATGACCAGATCATAACAACCCTGGATCACTGCAGGATCTGTTATTAAGAATGGGGTGAAAAATGGAGCCAGAAGTGAGATGAATGCACAGAAGAATGACATTATTTTCCTTTCATTTCAATAGCACGATTCTATCCACTATGTTGACAATGAACCTGACGACGTGAGGTTGGGAGCAATATGAACACAAGAAAAGCCACATTAAAAATCAAGACTGAGGGTGATGTTGCCTGGGTAGGTGACAGGGATAAAGGAGTTGGGAAGTGGTGGTTTTACTCCGAAAGTGAAATCATAGAGTTTTTACAAATGTTGAATTGAACTTTACAACAAAGTAGATTAACTTTTCCCCTGTCATCTTGACTAAGATGTCTAATAGTGATTTCAAACTTAACACAGCTAAAATAGGAGAAGCAATTCATGTACACACATGTCAAATATATGCTGATTGGCCCTTCAGAAATATTTAATTTCCACAGATAAACATATAAATATTTCTGCTATTTAAAGTAATAGCAGAAAAAAAAGTCTTAGATAACAGGAAGACAGAATAGTTTTGTTCAGAGAACAGACAGGATAGGCACACAAATATACTGGTGAAGACTCACATCTTCTCTAAGATCTAAGACACCAAGAAGGTACTCTTGTTATTGTCTTTGAATAAAAGTCTCTGAACATGACATTTATGTGAATGTAAAGAAAGTGACCTTAGAATGTGTCACTAATAGTGTTCCTCACTTCCTGTGTCATACTTACTGTTTCCTTCACCTGAAATGCTTTTTTGTTCTACATTTCTTTCTGTGGCTGATGCCTTCTGATAACCTCTTCAGAGCATCCCTCCAATCTGGTCAGAGCATTTCACCCCTTCTGGTTACTCTCTCTCATTACCTATTTTATATTTTTAATTTTTTTTTTTTTTTTTTTTTTTTTTTTTTTTGAGTCCCAGTCACTCTGTTGCCCTGGGTAGAGTGCCATGGTGCCATAGCTCACAGCAACCTCATACTCTTGGGCTCAAGAGATCTTCTTGCTTCAGTTTCATGAGTAGCTGGGACTATAAGTACCCCCTATCACACCTGGCTAGTTTTTCTATTTTTAGTAGAGATGGGGTCTCACTTTTATTAGAGCTGGTCTCCAACTCCTGAGCTCAGGAACTCCACCCACTTTGACCTCCCAAAGTGCTAAGATTACAGGTGTAAGCCATTGAGCCTAGCCTATATATTTTTTCTTTTATAAACACTTTTCTCTATCTGCATTCATATTGTTCATTTTGGAGGATTTTAGTTTATTGTTTTTCTCTCCTACTAAAATATAAGCCATTTAAGATGAAATATCTTATCTTTATTTTTTCTAATGTATGTTTCCTCAGTACCTAGTACCACGTCTAGGGCATAGAAAATTAGAAATAAATTAATAAAGAAAACATGTTATTAAACACCAGACTATTATTTCAGTCTGCATCTAACATGCACTAATGACTTGTATTAAACTTTAAGATAGTAACATCTTCTCTTCATTATAGGGATGGAGATAAAAACACTCTTAAAACTCTCATTATGGTTTGTTATGCTTAACTCATATAGATAGGCTCAGAACAAAGTCACTTTCTTCATTAAATTCAACTAAGTATTTTGGTTTTGATAGATAACTTTAGAAATATATAGACACATTGGAAAATGACATTATGCATATATTAACTAAATATACTTGACTTTGCTTTAACATTTAATTATTAAAAATATTAAATATGTAAATAACATTGTCTAAATGACATTTGGATATTATGTGATTTAAACCAAATTTGCTGTAGTACACAATGCTATTGGATAAAAGCTTCTACCCTATATGAATAATGAATATTTGTTAATATTCTATAATGTTCCAGGTACTATAATAATTAAAGTAAATAATAAAAGTAAAAGTAAAAAAGAGTACAGAAATCAAAATAAGCTACAGACAAACATCCTTGATTATTTATGTTGGGTGGTCTCACAATTATGCCAACAGAGTGCTCTAATTTTAAAATAGTATGCTATGTACTCTATTAGCAGAAAAACTTAAAGTATCTTACTTGGATGAGAACAGCCAGTGGTTTGGGTGGTCTCAAACTTGTGCATTTTTGCGAAACAGAGCATGAAGCTTCACCATGTAGCCCTATAGAATTACCTGAGGGAATGCAAAGGCAGCTGTCCTGACTCTCCCAGCCCCGGCGGCCTTCTCACACGGGCACCATGCAGGCCACACAGCATTGTTTGCGGAGCCAGCAAGAAGCAAAATGATGTGTAAAGGCAGAATCACTAGTTTAACCAACCATAGAGAGAACTCAGGGAATGCAAAAGATCAGGGTTAGAGTTAAACAATCAAGAGAAAAATACATTTTGCCACTTTATGTGGCTCTTCTAACCTTTCTTGCAAAGCACATTTACTTCCTCTTGACAGACCACGCACTAAGAAAACCATGATTGGTTATCTTAATGGAAATGGACTTTAAGTAAAGGAGACAGTGTAGAGAGAATTTTCTTCCAAGGAGTGGCATTATTTCTGACTTTCACTAGGGTAGCTAACGTATCTCATGCTTTTCCAATACAATAAAATAAAAACAAACAAATAAAAAACCTATAATTATCTCTGTTAATTCTCATATAGTAGCCACTATCGTTGTCCAGTTGCAAATGAAAAAAGAGATTCTCAGGTAAAGTGATGTGCTTGGAGTTACAGATCTATTACATAGTATATCTGGAATTTTACTCCAAGTCTCTTTTTATATTTACACAATATCTCTTCTTTAATAAGGCCATAAGTCATAAATGGCCCTACGTTCCATTCCTCCATTCAAATATAAATTATATTTTTTGTAATACATCTTTAAACACTTCAGCTAGTTCCTCTTCCCAACTTTCTGAGACTTTCTCCTAGTATTGTGACACTAACATTTTTAAAAAGTCAATTAGGACTAAAATCCAATGATCATACTACCTTTTTCTACTATTTACTGATTGCATGCTCCTTTCCCCATAATTACTTGGCATAGATTTCAGGATTTATCACTAAAACCGCTCTCTTAAACACATCTTCAACCCTCTTGCCTCTCTCTCTCAGTATTCTCCTAATAAAACCCACGGCTGCTTGAATATTCTGCAGCCACTCTGCACCCTCAGCTATATAGCTGAACTGGCACTAGAGAAAAGCACATAGCCATGCTGACTTCACCAGTCCCATTGTCTCTTAGTAGAACTGTGTGAACACACTACATTTCTAAAGTCCATTCACTCCTCCCCTCTTCCAGAAAACTATCGTATACTTTCCCCCTCTTTCATCAAATTTCCACTTCTTTTTTCACTGGCCTCACTTAGAGGAGAAGATTTTAAGTCCAATTTTACTCAGGACTCTAAGAGCCACCAGAAGAGATTTTTCATTAATCATCTACCAATGTTACTGGAAACCACATCCTCTGCTTCCTGTGTTTTTACTGTGGATAAACTCTCTATGATCCTGTCTCGGTTCTCCATCGGTGCATCTCATCTTGCTTCATTTCTCTAGAAAAAACGACCACAAAAAGTCACAAAAAACAATTGCTGATACATTCTGTCTCCATATAGTCTCCAGAGAGTCCTTATCAATCTACAAAACAATTCTTATATTAAGGACGCCAACTAATTCATGTTGTTAAATTTAATTATAATGTTATTCAGTAATTAATTGTGAGACACAGTTTGAGCACTGCTTTTTTATTTTCTTTGCTTCTGAGAGTTCTCCTCTGTCTTGATTCTCCTCCTTCTTCACTAGCCACTTAGATTTTCTCAAAGTTTCCCCAAACTTTAAACATTGGACTGCCCACAGATCAGTCTCTTTGCATGCCCTCTTTTTTCCCCCATCATCTCAAACATTTATGGATATCTATTATTTCGTGTACACTGTTGCCTCAGCTTGGAGTCCTCACCACCTCTACCCACTGAATGCTACTCATCCAAAGATATCCAGTTCAGTACCCAAAGACCCTCCTTCCTACCCAAGCTATTTTCCCCCTCTTTTATTCTTTATTTTTAAAATTTCAGATTAATATGTGGATACAAATGTTTACGTTACATTGTTTTTATTTCTAAGGTAAAGTTCAAATTGTAGTTGAGCTTTTTACCCAGGGGGCCTGGTGAACACCTCACGTTGTTCATCTTAGGTGAGGTCCCACCAATCACCTCTCTCCTCCCCGCCCCTTTCTCTCCCCTCTTTGCTAGACAATACTTGTGTTTTTCTTTCTTGTGGACTTGTAGTTGTTCATTTATTGGTTGCATATTAATATTGAGTATATTGGATACTTGTTTGTCTGTTCTTATGATACTTTACTAAGAAGAATGTGTTTCAACTCAATTCAGGTAAACACAAAAGATCGTGGGTCTGGATGAAATTACCAAGACAATGTGTATGAACAAAGAAAAAATAAAGAGGGTATACATACACTGGGCATAGACACCAGGCATGTTCATACTCTATTTGTTCTTTGTTCATTTACATTGTCTTGGTGATTTTACCCAGTTCCAAGATACTCAATACTATCTCTATGTTGATGTACCCATATTCATTCTTTCAGCCTGGACTTCTTCCCTGAACTACATATTGGTACCTATAATAGTCTACTTAAAATCTCTGCTTGAATATTATATAACCATCTTAAATTTAATAGGTTCCAGAAAAATATTTTGCTTTATCTTATCCCAAAGATGTTTTTCTTCATATATTCTCCATCTCATTACAAGATGTCAATCTTAAATAATGAAATTCAGAAAACTAGATTAAGTATAGAGTTTATGTGAGTGCAACGTGTAAGGATTGCCACCCAAGAAACACCAAGTACAAATGAATGGAATAGGCATTCCAAAGTGGAGAAGTTCAGGTTTCACTTATATAGTTAGAGTTTTAGCATAATTACAATGTTTTCCATGCAAAACCAGCACATATTTTGCAGTGATTTAACTAGTTAGCAATTGCTACATTCCAAGGAATACTACTTTATTACTCCATGAAAAGGTGTAGTAATCTGAACAGGGTCTTATCTCTGGCACAGCTTAAAATTCCTAATTATTTATAGGGTAAGAATGGCAGAAATTGCAGCTACATGTTGTGTGACACAGGCCACAGAGCCACATTCTTCTCAAGGCTCAGAATAATTCAAAGTTCCACTAGCTTTAAATTTGTATCATTTAATTTCACAAAGAGAACGCTATCCTTTTAGTTAATCAGTCCAAGCATTTTGCAGTCTTCCTTGTATGCCCTTTTTTTGTTTACAGACCATGCTAAATTATAATACATTAGCAAATTATGTTTTTCTAAAGAGAATAATCTGTCCAATTCTTAAATCTCCTATTACTATTCATCAGTTGCCATCATCTTTTGCTTGGATTATCACAACAATATCCTGCCTAATGTCTCTGCTTCTAATCTCTTCTGTATTTTAGCTAAGGTCCTGAAAGGAAACGAACAGCACACTCAAATTTCTAATTTCAGAAGGTTTTTAAAAAATGACAGTTTACAAAACAGTTGACATGGTTTGAAAAGAACCACCCAGAAAAATTTGCAGTAGTTGAAGGCTAGTGACAGGTGAGCACTATTAACATACCTTGGCTCAGAGGATATAAAAGAAGGAATAGTTACCAGAACCTAGAGAGAGCTACACGGCAAGGGCTCTGGCTTTTGAAAGTGCTGGCAAAATATAATTAAAAATGAAATCTGTTAACCCAAAAATATCTCTTCGCAAAGGTTAAAAAAATGTTTTATTATTGAATAAGCAATAAAACTAAAATGTGATGTATATCACGGGCAATCTGTTAAGAGGTGGCAAAGGGGAAAAAAATCTCACCCTTTTTCTCAACACATGCATACATATTCTCAAGATAAATAATAACTAGTCCTTAAGAGGATTTAACAGCACCATTTGTCATAAACACTTCATAATAAATTCACTTGGTAACTGGGGTGACCATTGGGATTAGTTAATTGGCTTTATACAAAGGAAAAATAAACCTCAGATATTTTGATGACAGGAGAGAATTTTTTAATTTGATGACAGGAAAGAATTTGTCAACACTAGGCTCCTTCTCTCCAAGGAAATGTGGTGATAAAAGCACTGTCACTGTTTTCTTTGATTACATTTCAGAGATGACTCCCAAGTCATTTCTGGAGTGAAGGCAA
Source organism: Loris lydekkerianus (assembly GCA_963574355.1). NCBI lineage: Eukaryota > Metazoa > Chordata > Mammalia > Primates > Lorisidae > Loris > Loris lydekkerianus. The sequence continues at coordinate 10,076 of CAUYPK010032820.1, forward strand.
GATACCTATCTAACTTTTAAAGACAGAGAACATAATATCAAAGTTTTCTGAAGTAAATGCTCTGAAAAAGGAAAAAGAAGGAGTCTCTTATTTTCAACAAAGAGAAGAAAACCTCTCATTTCTAATTGTGTTTGCCCTTACAGTAGTGAGGTAGAGTAAGCCCATAATGACTTGTTAGAGAAGCACAGAAATAGTAATCTTGACCTCACTCTTCTCACAGTTTCTAGATAACCTCTGAGTCCCTCCCTATCAGTGTCTTCATTTTTGCTTTCAAATTCTGTGAAAGCAAAGATTAAAACATGTACTTATGTGTGAGTATGTCATTCAGCAGGTTACACAGAAAGTAAGAGAGAAACTAGAATGAATGAAAGAAAGAAGGATGAATGAAAGAAAAAGTCAATCAAAGTATATTTTGATGAATTTGGTCCTTTCTGTAGGCAGCTGGGACTTCATCCTTCTTGGACTTTTTAGTAACACACAGAATGACTCAAGGTATGCTAATTTTACATTACTGAGGAAAGCATGTACCCATTGCTCTCATCTCTTATTGTTTGATGGTTATCCCTGGAAGCATTAACTTCTCCCATACTTCCTGATGCACTTGCAGGAATGTCATGGGATCTCATGTCACAGTAAGTGAACTAACAAGAGGCCACTAAGAGGAAGTGAGTCAAAGCCAGTAGGTAAATGTTCATCTGTAGCAAAAAGAGAGAATGTGAGGTCAAACTCACAAGGTAGCTGATGAACCTCTGTTGGATATACCCAACTAGAAGCTAGAGGAGAGGAAACTGGTGGATGCTATTCATATGGGGCAACATTCTGGGGCAGAGAGCAGGATGCAAAAGGCTGAAGAGTAAATCTGGAGGTGAAAATAGAAGATATTAAGCATACTTCCTTTATAGGCTATTTTCAAAACTGTAGCCAGAATGGCCTTTTAAAACTCCTACGTCATATCATATCATTTCTCTGCTCAAAACCTTCCTTCTTTGCTTCTCTATATGCTTTTTCTACATCACAAATTGAAACCAAGTTTGCTAAGGAAGCACATAGACTTTTAGTTGGCAACATGGAGAGAATAATTGTACCATGCTAAACTAAAACACTGCATAAATATTTGAGGCATAAATATTGAACACAAAAGTACATTTTAATGTAGAATTAAGTTGCTGTCACTATGTAGTTTTATATCCTTGAAACTATGACAATATTAATCAGACCTCAACTGCTAGATCAAACAGATATTAAATAGTAAGCAGGACAGGGTAAACTCTTAAATTAAAACTAATAAACCTCTTGGTGTCCCATTAATAACATTTATCCTGACTGTGAGTTATCTTCTTCATTGTTATTATTAGTGACTTGTTTACAGACAATTTCTAAACATTTAACTTTGACTATTTAATATAGTGTTCCCACTAAAGACAACTAAAATTATTTTAAAATACTTCATAGAGACTATATAGTATATAAAAATCATTAATTCCTAAAATATTTGTTTATCATTGTGATAGATAATAGAATTTCAAAAATGCAAAGATGAAACATAACTTCTTTTCTTAGCCAGCTCTTAGTAGACTATATCCTAGAAGTGAAATAATGGGCCATAACATAGTCTGTCTCAAAACTTTCTCAAAATGTATGTGACCCACATACATTTTATTGTCAAATCTTTAAATGAACACTATTTAGTAAAATTATCACCAATCTCATTAGACATGTCTTAGGAAGCTATAAACTCATAGTAGCAGATAAAACCAGCCTGGAAACTCATCACTAACAATCAATACTGTCAATTATTTTCTTTAAAATAGTACTTTTCTTTTTTAAATAAATATCTTCTAAAAACCTAATATTGAATAACCATGTTTTGTTCATTGATTATTTCATGTAAAAAGGATGTTCCATGAAATAAGCACATAGGTCAGCCCACAACTTAATTGTACAATGAACGTTGAAACAAGCTTCGTTCTTTAGTATGCATCTGTATTAGTTTGCTAGGGGGAATCAGAAAAAAATATCACAAGCTGACTAGCTTAACCCACAGAACTTTATTTTCTAACAGTTGAAAGTCAAAGTGCCAGCAGGTTTGTATTCTTTTGAAAGCTCTCTCCTTGGCCTGTCAGTGGTCACCACTCACCATGTACTCACATTATCTTTCTTCTGTGTCTGTGCATGTCTGCTCTCTCTCTCTTTGACATAATCTTTTCTTATGTATAAGGACTCCTACATATTGATTAAGGCCCCCCTTAATGACCTCATTTAACTCAATCACCTCTTCAAAGGCCCTAGCTTCATTCTGAAGTATTGAATGTTAGGACTTTAATATCTGAATTTTGGAGGGGAAGGCCAAAATTCAGGCCATAACAGCAGGAAAACACTTTATATATACTTCCTACCTTGTCACATAGGATGTTACAAAGATGAGTACTAAATTTTTATTTCACAAAAGTAATATATTTTCTCTACCATCAGGGGTATTCATGAGGAAAAAATGACATTTCTTTTCTCTGTAAGTACATGGTTTTGAAGAACTTCAGTATGGTGTCTCTGTCTTGATTTGTGCTAAGGCACCATCAGTTTTATCCATCACTATTCACATCAATTAAATGTCAACACAGTCAAAAAGGCATGTAGTGTGTTAGTATCAAAAAAGAGTCTTGAGTTTACAGATCTTTTGAAAGAATCTCAGTGGCTCTTGATCCATGGAGACTGCTTATCTTTACTTATATGACTGAACTGGGATAATTTGAAGGCTGGGCTCATCTGGGATGATTGACAGGTATACTATACTTGGCTTTCCCATAGCTTAAGGTATGTTGCAACATGCCACTTCAGGTGGTTGGATATCTTATGTAATACATTGATGAATGTTGTGGTAAAGTGGAGGCTGAATAGCCTTTCATGATTAAGTCTTCATGGTGGCATCCATGATTTTTGTTGTATTCCGTTGTTTAAGTAGTCCCAAGTCTACCCATAATCAAGAAAAGGGAGCATAGAGCCTGACCCCTCAATGGAAAAATTACCAAAGAATTTGTAGGCATATTTTAAATCTCCACAGACTGATATCTGCCTATAAATTATTTATATTACTCTACTATACAAGATACAATCACTCTACCAAAAGCATCTGTCATATTTCATCCATTATCATATCAGGCTAACAATTCAGAGTCTTGTCATGTAAGTCATGTCTAGGTATAAAAAAATTTCCTTAGGTTTGTTTCCTTAGTATATCTCTTTATTTGAACACCTATGATCTAAAGAGACCATTTACCCGCCCCACAGTCATCTACTACCACCCAATAGTTTGCAGGGAGAGGATTGCACAACAGATACTTTGACTTACAAGAGGGATTTTAGGGTTCTCCAGAAAAATAGAACCAATAAGGGATATATATATTATGTGTGTGTGTATAATATTACATATAATAGACATTGGTTTACAAGATATGGAAGCTGAGAAATCTCAGGATCTATCCTCTATCACCTAGAGACCAAGGAAAAGTTTGTGGGGTAGTCTCAAGGCCTGAGAGCTAGAGAGCCAATGGTATAGATTTTAGCCCCTGCCTACAGGCTTAAGAACTTGGAATGCCAAAGGTAGAAATCAAACTTCCATCTTAAGCAGTCAGGCAATGTTAATTCAACTTTACCTTTCCCAGTCAGGCCTTCAGCCAATTGGATGATGACCATCTGCATTAGAAGGGGCCATGTGCTTCACCATCAATTTAAATAATAGTCTTTTTGGAAACATTTTCACCCAGAAATAATGTTTAACCAGCTATCTGTGCATCCAATGACCTAGTCAAGTTGACACATAAAAATAACCCTCACACAGGAAAAAAATTGGAAGACACAAAAGTGACTTGTCATCTAAAATTCTAAAATTTATCATAGCTTCTCTAATCAATTTATTGATGAGAATCCAGTCCTACTTCCTCCTCTGCTACTCTTAGCTCTGCCCAGTGAACTTTTACCTGTGCCAACAAATCTTTTCTTTTCCATAAGAAATGCCCTATTTTTTTCTTCCTGTTCCTAGAAGTTTTAAGGGTTCAAAAACATCTTTTGTATTTACTATAGCTTTCCAAATATTCACATGGTTTATCAAGTTTCTATTTGCAAATGCAACCCTAGACTCTCTATTTGTTGAGTACTGAATATGTGAAGGCACTGTTAGCCACTGGGATGTATAACTGAACAGGCGAGGCATTATTTCTGCCATCTAAAGAAGAGAATATAATTGGAAAGTTTATATCATGAGGATTCTGTTGGAACAGCCAGATGAGCAGCTCCACAGAGGGCTGGTGGGCAAAGAGTTCACAGTCCAATGCCTCTCTGCATGTCTTTTAAAGAAAATACATGAGCCCCACTCTTTGTGAAAGTATATGGTGGATGCACCAACAGAAGAAGAAAAGCCATTCCTGGGAGCTGCAGCACAATCATTCCTTAGAGCACCTGTGTTGACTCATGTAGGAGTGTCAACTTGTCAGCAGTGAGTGGTGGAGGAGAGGGAGAGGAGAAGACCCTGAATGGAGGAGAGCTAACACTCTGATCTCCTTTGGTCTTCACCCAAGAAGGCAGCCTGCCTGGATGTCTAAGATCTGGGATCACAGTATTCCCCTGGAACTCACCTGTGGCCACTGTAGTCTGGGCAGGAATTGGGAGATGTTTGTGCAGGGTCCAGTAACATAAATATTGAAGGGTTGAAGCTCCATGAGTACAAAGCCACACAGTGGACAGAGAAGCAGCACAGTGCCCACCACCTTGGCTTGAGTCTGTGGTGAGGAAGACTGATCCCCAGGGGACCAGCAGATGAGTGGTCTGTTCTCAAGAAGCTCCCTGTTTCCTGGCAGCAGCTGCTTTTGGGCTTTCTGAGGGTAGAAAAACACTCCAGCAGCTTGGGAATCTGCAGTCTGCCAGAAGCATAAGGGGAGAAAAACAAGTGCCCCTACTTACCCTTCCCTTGAGGTTCCAAGTTCTCATAGGTTGATCTCTGCTGAAATCTTGCATCTTCTTGTTGTGCTCTGCAACTTTTTCCTTTGGAATCTCCAGTAGGTTCTGGCACTTTCTCCTCAGAATTACACCTAAGCTATGTTTGTTTGTTTGTTTTAATTTATTATTTATCTAAAACTTGTCCTTCTTTGGAAATGATCTGGTGACCCATGTCTCTAGTCAACCATCTTGTCCCACCCTCGTCAATGCTATATATTTTCTTGGCATTTAATTAAGGCTTTCTGATAGTTAAAAATATTATTTTATTTTTTAATGTAAATCAAAAAAACTCACAAGGTATATGTCTTTATTTAATCTCACATTTAGTAAATGTAGAGGGGAAATATTTTTATTTCTTTCCATAGCAGAAGTAGTCATGATTATAATTTTATCCTTACATAAATAAATCTATATATAGCATTATTGCCTTGGCAGTATTGGTAAGCACACATATGCTCATGTGAGTGATTATTCCTCATCATTTGATCTCTTCCATAAAAAGAATAAAAGTTACTGTTGAAATAAATAAGAATAAGGAACAGAGCTTATGGTTATGGGCCTAGTGCCTATGATTAAATATTTAACAAGGTTCCTTTGGAAGCTTGCATTTTCTGGAATTTATTGTTCTGATATAAAATTTTGCTGGGATTAAACTAGGCAGACAGCAACTTTTTATTTTTAAAATCTAGTTTAAATTGCTTCGCCTGTTTTATGTTATGGAGGTTTAAAGAAAAAAAAAAAAAAAGCCCACGGTATTTCTAGTCCGTATACCTCTGAGTTCCTTTAACTTAGTGCTGGTCTGAATTTAAAAAGTAATAATAAAATAAATAGAGAGGTTTATAGACATGTATTTCATGATAGGAAATGAGAGTATGAGAGGGGTTTCTGGTAATTGCATGGGTTTTCAACTCACCATATATTCTTCTCTTTCACAAAGAATATTGTGCTGTGTGGAAGTGGGGGGTTAACTGTGTGGTATGTAGCATTTCCTACCATTTCTGCCCCCTGCCAATTGACTTTATTCCAGCAACTAGGTTGATTATTCTTTCCTCTTTTGAATATCTGGTTTTTAATATCACTTAGCATTAGAATAACTATTTATAAAAGTACAGATTTGTTTTTGCTTAGAAATTTAATACTTTTTAATGCAGTATGCTTTTAAAAATAATGAATTCTAATAACAAAGGGATAAAAAAGCATTTTCCTTTCATTTTTAATGAAAAGTACAAATGTGACAGAACAAATAAAGGAAATTTTTGACATTATTATTGTACATGCATGTAAAACAAGGAAACAAATATAGAAAAACCAGAAATAATATGAATAAAGTCTATTTAGGTCTGTCAGGAATTCTTGATTATGAGAGCTAAGATGCCCGCTATGATGCTTGGAAGTGTAATTTAATATATAATAGCACTAACAGAGCAGCACATGTATGAAGATCAGTGGGTGAGAATGTTATCAGAAAAATAAGTAGAAAACTGAAATAGAGTAAATCAACGTGGTTCATTTGGGAATTAAGAAAGGGTAGGAAAAGGAATGAAAAAAAATCAAGCTCACTCTGAAAGTCTGAGTTAATTTGTCCTTTAACCTAGTGGTGAAATACAAGGTACATAGAAAAAAATAAGAAGCAGACATCCAGATGTGAAGGGTGGTGGTGTATAGAGCTAGAGATTGTATAAAAACAAATCCAACAAAGCAAACATAGATTTGGAAAAGTAAATGTGAAACTTAGGAGAGTTCAGAACAGCATACATGTAGTGAGAAGTTATCTTCAAAGAGGTAGGATTAGGAAAATTGCTCAGGGACATATCCCTGGAAAAGAAGCTATACTCCACAGAACAATTTGAAGACGTTTATTCTTAATGAAATTTGACGTGGACATGGTGTAGACCATGACCTGGAGCCACACCCAAGAAGCCAAAAAGTAAGTGGGCTCACAGTGATGGGGTTACAGTTTGGTTTTACACGTTTTAGGGAAACAAAAATTACAGGTGAGGTCATACATCAATGGATAGCATACATTGGTTTGGCCCCAAAACGTTGGACATCTGGAAGTGAGGGGGAGGCTTACTGGTGATAGATAGGTTTAAAGATTCTTTGGCTGACAATTGGCTGTAAGAGTTTAAGTTTTGTCTAAAAGACCAGGAGTCAGTGAAAAGGCAAGCTTGAGATAAAGCGTCTGTTAATTAGAAACAAAGTTTGAACTGACTCAAATGTTTTGAGGACCTGCAGGTAGCTCTTGAATAGCCTTAGGACTGTTAATGAGTCACAAAGACATTTCTAAGAAGGGGAGGAGGGCATGGTGAGGCTTGTCTGATCTTTCTCATGGCTAGCAACTCAGGTTTAGGGATCTCCTTGGCTAACAAGGGGTCTAGTCAGTCAGTCATGGTGGGGGGAGGGCTAAGATTTTATTTTAGTTCACAAAGAAGTGATTGAGGGAGAGCAGAGAAATGTCATTAATTGTCCATTGTGGAATGTCTATATTAAAAGGACAGATGGAGAAAGATGAGCTGAGAAGTTTGAAAATACGTTCATTAAATAAAGAGGCGAGCTGAAAAAAAAAAAATTTGCTCAAGTGCATGCTTTATAATAAATAAGTGTCTGAGGTAGATTGGCATAGATGTGGGGGCATTTTCTGTAGGCTACAGACTCTGCTAGACAATTCTCAATATAGAGGGATGAAAAGATTCAGTCCCTATTTAAACAAATTTGCAATGACAAATCGAGTTATTAACTAGAGATTTCATAGATTGTAGAAATCATTTGGTGAAGCTAATATCAGAAAAGATATTGGAGAAATATTAAAGTTGAAAGTGAATAAGAATTTTCTCTCCTAAATGCATGTAGTTTGTAAACCTGTTTTTCTGTAGCAGATGCAAATTTTATATACAATTTTCTAAGTCAAAGCCTTTTTCCATTTGACTTTGGAGGAGATAAATGAATGCAAAGATCAGCTGAGCACTGGAGGCAATTAACATCTGATTTAAATTTAGTCTTCTGTAAAGCTTGGGTGATTAGACTACCACTTAGCAGGAATATATCAGTAGGATAGCCAGGGGGCACACACACCTGTTATCACTACAGCTGGTTTGCAAATGTCTCTGCTGCCTCAATAAATAAAGCAATGAAATGTATAAATAGCATTCCAGAAACATACTATGAGGTTTTTGTAGGGTGTTGTGATGACGTGTGCATTTCTTCATAAATTAATACAGTATAGTTGTTAAAATGATATAGTAACTTTTAAAGAAAACATATGTTCAGTAAGTAATTGAGTCATTAGAGAATGTAATATTCATCTACAAATTAAAGTGTTTTTCTTCCTTGTGGATATAAAACCTTTTTCTTATGAAAGAAATGAATGAACAGGCTGGCAAAAAGGAACAGTACCAATGAGTATTTAGATGTTATCTATAAAATTAGGTCAATAAATATAACAATTGATTTCTTTTTAAAACAGATGATCAAAAATTCCTAAGGCAATATATCAAATTATATATTTCTATCTTTTAAATTTTCTGGCCAAATATTCCATGAAATAAAGTTTTTTTATGAAAACCAAAGGAAATGTTTTTTAAACCATCATTTTTGTGATGAGTAGAGGAACCATATTGATAAACTACATTACCAATAAGATTATCATTAAATAGATTATCATCAAATTATCATCAAAAGAATTTTTATCCAGTGATAGACATTAAGGAGGATTTTGTGTGCACTGTGATATCTCAAAAGAGTTTGAGGCATTATATTGTGCTTAAATGATAAACTAGAAATAAGAAAATAACTGTACAAAACATTTTTCTCTCAAATAGTCATAGCAATAAGCTGGATATGAAGAGTAGATTACAGGGAACAATGTATGTACTCACATTCTTACTCAACAGAATGTGAGATTGCAGGATTCCTAACGCAAGGATGAATTCAACATCATGGCAAAAGTTGCTGGAAAAGGTCAAACAGGCAAGGAAATTTTATTTAAGGCAATTGCAACAGGGAAAGACTAGAGCCAGGCTGAACTGAGTGAAACTGAAGGATGTAGGGTATTTAAGAGGCAGAAGGAAAGAGACACCTGAAGGCATTTGTGTTTGCTAATTGCCCTTACCCAAAGGAAATGTATACTTTCTCCTAAAGCCTTGATGGGAGGTAATTTTACAACTAGAAGCACAGAGTTTCACAAAAGGTAGGCCCCTACCCTCCCCCCAAGGGTAAGGAAACTATGTTCTTTAATGATTACAATTTAAAACAATGGTTTCTAGGCCCTAGAGAAAGACATTCCTGTGATACTATCAGCAGGCTTTAAAAAGATCTGTATCTTAAAGAAGCAGAGATAGGATTTAAGATTATACATTTTCTAAAATAAATGTCCTAAAAAAAGGGAAATTAAGGGTCTAGAGTGGGGAAGAAGCCTCTTTTACGTTTAGCTAAGCTGAAGGGAAATTAACTCCTTCTTCCTCAATTGCAAAGCACAAATTCATAAACATCTAGCATCTCAAATGGTCCTAAAGGGAGCATTTGTGGAATGAATGAATGAATGAATGAATATTTAAATACAATGAATGATCAAATGAAAAATCAGGATATTGACTTAATACTGTAGCTATTATATAAATATTTTTTATTTATTTAATATTTATTTATTTATTTATTTATTTTGAGACAGTTTCACTCTGTTACCCTGGATAGAGTGCCATGGCATCACAGCTTGTAGCAACCTTAAGAGATCTTCTTGGGCTTAAGCAATCTTCTTGGTTCACCCTCAAAAGTAGGTGCAACTACAGCTATATAAAGCTTCTTAGTTTTGTCTTCATTTTAGCACATGTACAGAAGGCTGGTATTTTGATGACTATGTGTTAGGCTATCAGGCTCAGAGTCAAAATGAACCTGCTTAGCCTCCATAAGTCCCCCCCAGGGGGTATTATCTGAACATCCTGTAATCTCTTCTAGAAAGTTCTGACAGACAACTAATTTTAAGGAAATGAGGAGTAGAATGAATTTGCAGGTTAACTTAAAATAGTACTATTTGTCTTATCATTTCTTCTTTGTCAGTAGAATGATGCCTCAACTTTCCCTCTCACCATTGAACACCACCTCATTCCACCTGTCTGACTCCTTCCTAGCCATGCAAACTTTTCGGCTACTCTCTTAATAACAACACTGTCTGTTTCAACCAGACATAGTTCCTCAGTTTGTGCTGTCACACAGTCTCTACAACAAAGTTCTGCCTCTCCTAAGATGCTTGGCCCTGTTGCCATAGCCTATCCAAGTGCCAATCGTAACTAAATACCCAGCCTCACCCCTTCTATTAGGCTTTCTTTTACTGTTCCATCCTTCATTGATCTCTCCCCTTCAAGTGTTTATTGGCTATTACTACCTGAAGAATTCATTTAGCACCTCATTAAATATTAACACAAGGCAGATTACAATTGTTCCAAAGGATTGTCATGTCTACAGAACTAGACTCTTGTCTTCTAGAAAGCTTTAGTGTTTTAATCCCTTTCCTCTCAGCACAGTATATCTTGATGAATATCTGTTGAATTAAAAACAAATATGAAAAGTATCATAACAGGTTTACTTTTTAAAGTTACATAAAGTATGTATTATAGTATTATGTACTTTTTAAAGTACATAATACTATAATAGTAAGAGAAATAATAATAACAGTGCTATAATGAATAGTCCTAAAAATTATAAAGTGGTCTTTCTGGGGCTAGATTAATATACAAAGTTGTCCAAACAACACAATCAAAGTACAATTTATTTAGGTACCCTAACTAATACAAGCAATTTGGGCAGCCAAATTAAATGTAGCTACAAAATTGGAATTGAGTCAACCTAATAATATTCTGTGGAGATGTAACCAGATTTTCCTCTTCACCGTTGATCATTTCTTCAGCCTTTATCCATATGTTACATGAGACTATTATGTTCTTCCTATTAGTGCAAAGCATTTTCTTTTCTTTGTTGGCAAGGATGCCAGACACCTGGATATAAATTGAAACATGGTACCTTTGGCTGTTGTTCTCTCGGAGATGATCAAAAGAGTAAGAGATAGAGAAAAAGCCTAGTTTGTCCATTTCCTTATTCTTTTTAATGACTGAATAAAGCTAAGTTTTGCTGACAGATGACCTGTGATATGCTTTGGAGATTTCAAATGAACACACATTTAATATCTTACAATCAATATCAGTATATTGATATCTTAATATCACTATACTGCACATTTATATTCTATCCATATTAAACCTACTGTGATTTGATGGATCTGTTATGCTCCTTTTAAAATTAATTTCAAATTATGTTATCTATTTACACTGTAGCTTTTAAAGAAAATCATTTTTTAATTACACTAGATTAATGATTGCAATATTTCCCAGTTAAGAATTTCATTTACTCAGGATGAAATTAAATTATATGTTAAAATGAACAGCTTGTGTTGTATAGAGAAAAGAAGCCTGAGTTTAGTAACATTTCTTTTGGGGGGTATGTTGAAGGGTCTTATAATAAACACTGGATGTTAAAATGTCCTTTTCTTTCTATATTAATATCACTGGTATTGTTGTTTTTATTATAAATTTGTACATATGAACTTCTCTTTTAAATTTTCAAACATTCAAAATTGCACATTTATATGATAATATCAAATGTGCTTTTAAGCATTTTTGAATTTGACTATTTCCTACTGAAATAGAAATACTGTAAAAGAAATAATTCCCTGGTTATCCTTGCTCCCCCTGAGCCCACAACTTAATATGCTGAGAAGATCAAAGTCTATCAAAATGGTCACCTAAGGATAAGTCAGAAATTTACAGTGTATAAAACAAAGAAATGTCATAACCCATTTTTCTTAAACTTGTACTTTAATAACTCACAACTGCTCCTGGAAGATTTGGGTCTATGTTCTCAATTTTGAGATGAAAACATTATATATCTTTCTCCATACTAAAGATATTATCTTATTAAAGATCAGATTAAATAGTCACTTATTAAACACAGCTTCAAAGTCTTTTGCCACAAAATATTATCAGAACAGCAGTTCAAGGGAGCTATTTCAAAACTAAAATCATCATTTTGTGCACATAATGACAATATCTAGTCAGCCTATTTCCAACTACTTTTTTCAGAGATCATTCATAATAATCTACATGAAGGGATGATCCCATAATCCAAATTAATTATAAGTAAATATTGATGGGGTGCTTTACTAAGGTTTTAAAATGATAATTTGATGATTAGTAACATTTACTGGACAAAAATCATTAAGACAGGTTTATAAATAAATATTTTGGCCATTTTATTGCTGTGTTAGAGTAGACTCAACCATTTACTGGGAACAATAACAATAACAACAACAAAACCCTTAGTTATACCTGAGGCTTACTGCAGAGGTGGCATAACGATCTTACCAGGTATCATGTTACATTACATTCAGAGGAAAATGTCAGTTTTCTCCTATTATAATGTGCTGTTGTCCTCAGTTTACAGGAGAGTTTTTTTGGTTTGTTTCGTTTTTTTAGAGACAGAGTCTCACTTTATCACACTTGGTAGAGTGCTATGGCGTCACAGCTCACAACAACTTCCAAATCCTGGGCTTGGGCGATTCTCTTGCCTCAGTCTCCTGAGTAGCTGTGATGACAGGCACCTGCCACAACACCCAGCTATTTTCTTGTTGCAGTTTGGCCAGGGCCGGGTTTGAACCTGCCACCCTCAGTATATGGGGCCAGCACCCTACCCATTGAGCTACAGGTGCCGCCCCTACAGGAGAGTTTAGATACACTCTAGGCTTAGTATATAATAGAACCTAAGACCCTGAATGTTTGAAGTGATGTGCCTCTGATCTTATATTTGTTTAGTTACTTAATTACTTGCTTTAGTTTGCCTAAACCTTCAGAAAGTCTTATGGAGAATTGAGCTGACTGAATCATGTAACTGCGCCATAAGCTGACATTGAAGAGCATGCTAGTGTTTAATATAGGAGTTAGTGTCTTGTTTAATTTTTGTTTTAGGTGAACATACAGGATATATTTTTTTATGTCTCTATACTACAAAAATATCACTTTATCAAGACAATTTAAAAATATGGGAAATAGTAAAATTTTATAACTGAATTTATTCACCTCTTTGCTTTGGCTTCTAGGAAACTCAGAAGATTATTTACCCATTTCTAGCAACTTATGGGAAGAACATTCTTCCAATAATTCCTGGCTTGCTTTATTTCTACAACCTCAGTTTTACGTTCATTTTATTCTCATGGCTTTTTTTTTTTTTCCCCCCCTCTAGATTCCTTGGAAATGAGGCAATATTCAACAGAATAATTATTTGAAATAAGCATGTACTTCACCTTTAGAAACTTCAAAGTAGATCAAAACATAACTTAGCAAAGAAAAAAAAAAAACTAGGGTGCAGTTAAAAGGAAAAGGGAAGGAGCAGGCACCTTCACCTTGGGTATTCTCCTAAACATTTCATAAAGACTCATTTAATCATAACAATCATATAAGCTATTTTCATAATAGCTACTGATACTATAAAATTTCTTTTTCTAAATATTCATTTTAGTGCTGTGCACATACTTAAAATTTTAATGTGGAAGTCTTATAAGGCACTAGGATTATTCATGACGCTCCAATAGGTTAAATATCTTCACCCTGTCTATACAAGTGTGCAGAGAAACAGGACCTAAATCCATATCCACATATTCTGGCTCCAGAGACTCTGCTCTTCATATTCCATGCTCTTCCTTATTCCTCAAATTCTACCAGTAAGGAATCTTTGGACTTTTAAATATGTAACAATTTGATATGGTCACTGAGTGCTGGAGCCTAGATTGAGAGCCAATCTGTTGACTACAGAATTTGTGTTTTTGTCTTTTATTTTGCTCTGTCTTCTAAGCACAGTGAAGGCAGCATTTTAAAAGTGCCTTTCCCTAAAAACCTAGTTAATGTAGTTATTTGGGTAAATATTTCCCAAGTTAAGAGAAATTGAGAAAATGTTGAGTTCAAGTTAAACATCTGTCCCTTAGGAGAATTTCAGGCTATTACTTTGTTTCTGAAATTTACTTGACAGTGGAGCCATTATCATTTCTTTTAACTAAGTATCTTCTTGGATGAACAACGCATAGAAAATAATTTAGAAAACCCTAATCTACTGTATTTCAGATTACTTTACATTTTTTAAAATTTAGTATGTCCTCAATGACTTATGAAGATGGTATAGTGGTGAGTAGTCAAACCTATCACTTATAAAATATGGTATTTTGGAATTAGAGGACATGATTTAGCCAGTTGAATTATCTCTTGATATAAGACCATTTTCTGATATTTACTTAGTCATTAAAATGATCAAATTAGAATAACTTTTAGAAATTAATTGGCATTTAATGTCTTCATATGTCCAAAGGTCAAAAAAAAAAAAAAAATTCCCAAACCTGATGAAGTAGTTCTAAAGTGAGCATAATAAGAGGTCTCCACAGAAATACACAAGTTATATAGCATAAAAAAGGTACAAATATCTTGACTATGCAGTCCAAATTGTATTTCACTTGGAAGAATTTAATAAGAATAACAATGTTTATGATAAGGACTAGAAAGAAAAACCTTGTAAAAAATGAACAAACATAAATACATTCACAAAAGAAATTAGAGAATTGCTGCATAAAAATATTAAGCTATAGTAATAATAATAATAATAATAATAATGCAAAGGAAGTAATATTCACTTTGTCAAACAAGAGTATGTCTATTATAGAATGCTTTGACTCTAAGATTCAGTATGGAGTCGTCAGTTAACTTCTTATATTTTTTAAGTCTCAAAAGATAGACAACTAATATTTATAAATAAAATTAAAAGATAATTTTAAAAAACAGATCATGCCAAATCTTTCAGACAATAGAAAAAGAAGAAATACTTCAAAATCATGCTACTTGATCTGGGTACACCTGATATTAAAATTGGAGAGAATATATTATTATAAAGGGGAAATTACAAATATATTTTACTTATAAATGAGGATGCAATATCCCAAACAACATATTAACAAGTCGAATTAACAATTAATGTTTAAGTAATATACTTTTACTTTAATTTTTAATTTAATTTAATTTTGACCAAAGTACATTACTTAGACCAACTTATCTTTTTGCTACATCTAAGTTCCTTTCACTTTCTCCTTTAATCATGAGGA
>CAUYPK010032823.1:0-10325 GCA_963574355.1 Loris lydekkerianus
AAAAATTTATAATTTATAATAATTAATAATTTTTTTTTTTTTTTTTTTTTTTTTTTTTTTTTTTTAAGCAAGCAGTTGACAATATCACAGGAGCCTTAAAAACCATTATGCACTTTAATCAGTAATCTCATTTTTCTCTAAGTAAAAAAATAAACTTAGCGGCTGGATGAGGTGGTTCATGATCGTAATACTAGCACTCTGGAAGACTGAGATAGGAGGATCACTTCAGCTCGGGAGAAGAGCCTGAGCAAGACTGAGATACCCACCTACCACCCACTAAAAATAGAAAAATTAGCAAGGCACTGTGGCAGGTGCATGTAGTCCCAGCTGCTTGGGAGAGTAGGAAGGAGGAAAACTTAAACCCAGCAGTTTGAGGTTGCTATGAGCATGATCTTCTAGCTTAGACCAAAGAATAAGACTCTGTCCCAGAAAAATAAATAATAAAAAACTTGGTATATCCCAAAGCAAACTCTAAAAAGTGCTGCGGTAATAAGGATATACCCAAACTATATGGACACAAGGATGGAAGAGAAACCAATAATGTCTGAAAACACCTGAAGATTTCTTATAGAAGTTAAGATTTTGGCTTTGAAAATGAAAATTTTAAAGGCCAAATACTGAAATATTTCAAGCAGAAAGTTCAAGTCTTAGGAAACTGCAACACATCATGTTTTCAGTTATCTGAACAGAACAGGAAGTAGAAGGGTTGGCTGTAATGATGACTACAGATGAATACACAGGGTCAAGATAAGGCTAGTGTAAGGTGATTGATTATTATCTATGAAGATAGGATGATGCTGAAGATAAGAAAAACTAACTTGTTCTGCATGAAAAAAAAAAGTTCACTAGGGGTTTTAAGCAAATAAATCTTAGGAAGAAAATCCTAGCAGCTGTGTGTCAAAAGGTTTGGGCCAGAGGGAAAAAAAATTTCAAATTAGGGAGCACAGTCAGAAAAATTCCAATTAAGAGGCTATCAGTCTTATCTAAGGCTGTGAAAGTGAGTGGAAAGGAGTCTCAGCAGCAGAACTGTCCACTTTTGTCAACTTGACAGGACATGGGCCCCTAACGGAGAAAGGGACAATAAAAACAATACCCAGCTTTTGAGTCTTGCTGACAGGGAGCACAGAAAGAACAGGTTTGATAAGATTTACAGAAGATGAATTTTACTCTGCACATGTCACATTGGAGAGAACACTGACATGGAGATCCCCACAAGCTTCAACTTGAAACCTAGGCCTCAGAAGTTTAAAATAAACATTGAAATGACAGTTTAAGTTACACGAAAGTAATAGCAAAGAAGGGCTTAAGTAATGAGGACAGGATAATGGATTAGGGAGCAAGCACTGTAGTACTTAAGTTCTGTGTGAAGCAGAAGAGTCTGTGGAGACCTGAAGTCTACAAAGTGGAAGAACTCAAGAGGCTGTTGCTGATAAGCAACATGAGGTGTCACAAAGATTTAGAGAGGTCAAGACACATGAGAGCTGAAGTGGAGCCATCATATTTAGCAATTAATAAGGTATAAAAGCAGTTTTTTAAATGTGAAGAACTTGTCAGTTCCTCAAAATGTTAAACACAGATTGCCATATGACCCAGCAATTCTATTCCTGCATGTAATATATGTGGGGGGGAAAAAAAAAAGTTGAATGTGGACTCAAACACACACCAGTAAACACATGTTCATAACATTATTCACAATAGCCAAAAGGTGGAAACAACCCAGTGTCTATTAAGGGACCACTGGATAAGCAATTTGTCACATACAACACAAAGGAATATTATTTAGCCCTAAAAAAGAATGAGATGTGGTACGTGCTACAACATGGATAAACCATGAAACATGTGAGTCAGACACAAAAGAATAAATACTGTACAATTCCACTTACATGAAGTATCTAGAATAGGTAAATTCATACATACAGAAAGGGGCTGAAGGAGGAGGGGAAATGGAGAATTACTACTTAATGCTTAGAGTTTCTGAATGGGGTGATTAAAACATTTTGGTGATGAGGCCTGGCACAGTGGCTCACGCCTGTGAGGCTGAGGCAGGTGGATTGCTTGAGCTCACAGTTTTGAGACAAGCCTGAGCCAGAATGAGACCCCATCTCTAAAAATAGCGGGGTGTCATGGAGGGTACCTGTAGTCCCAGCTAGCCAGAGCTACTCGGGAGACTGAGGCAAGAGAATTGCTTGAGCCCAAGAGTGTGAGGTTGCTGTGAGCTATCATACTATGGCACTCTACTGAGGACGACGAAGTGAGACTTTGCCTCAAGAAAAAAAAAAAAAGTTTTGGTGATTGGTGACACACATTGCAAACATACTTAATGCCATTTAAAAATAATACATTTTTAAATGGTTAAAAATAAGCTTCATATTAGATGTATTTTACAACACAATAAAGGTAAAATATAACTTCTTTCAAGGAACAGCACAAAAACTGTCAGAAGTGAAGAATGGACTACTGTTTAATGACATTTGAAACGCTCAACTAAGACATACTGAAGGTAGAGAGAGGTTTTTCTAGTTCCTATTTGTCTTAAGGCAGTAGATCTCAAAATACAGTATTTGGGGGGAAAAGGAAAGAGGTAAGTTGTTAAAAAAATTTTTTTTTTTAAGTCTAGCCTAAACCTGCGATTTGAAGGAGAGTTAACACCAGAGTATTTTCCTGAGTGCACAGTGGTATGAAAAACATATTCAAAGTTGTAATACCATTTTATATTTGGAAAACCAACCAACCAACCAATTGTTTCCATAATGCAAAGTAAAAAGGAATGCCAGACTAAATTTTCTTTGATGGTAAAATTAAACAAAGCTACTCCATCACGAGTATTTCTCAAAGGGAATTACAGAGCAGAAGCGTTGGCATTTTTATGTTTATCCAAACAGCATGGATTTGGACAATACGGAAAATTACACAAGACAAATGACCCAATTTCTTCAACAAACATTCTGTAAAAAGAAAAAAACAAAGAAACTTCAGAAGCCTATCAACCAAGTATCACGTGTAGATCTGGTCAAAATCCTGACCCACACAAACCAAAGGTTAAAAATAGGAGACTTCCAGAGGAACGTGAACGGAGAACACTGCTCTGGGTTTGTGTCCCTCTCCTCTCTAGGATCCCTGTTCTAAAATGCCTGAAAATGAGGCCAGAAGCGGCAGCCCGGGGGCTGCTGGGGACAGGCGCCGCCTCCCCGGGAGACAACGCCAGCAACCTGAAGGGACGCGCTCCGGCCTCCGGACTCTAGCGGGTCCCCCCGTCCCAGGCGCTACACCTGCCCCCAGGCTACGGAGCCCGCCGGCCTCTGGCCGCCGGCGCCTCCTCCAGCCCGCCGCGGAGCCCGCGCGCGCCACGGCTCTCGCCCCTGAGGCGCTGCGCGGACGGACGGAGGCCGCGCGGGGTCAGGCGCCGCCGCCCGACCGGCTACTCACCGCGACGCTGGCAGCCCAGGATCGCGGCCTTCAGGGACTCGGGCTGTGGCATCTCCCCTCCCGCCACAGCCCCAGCCCAAGCCACAGGAGCCGCGGCGGGCGGAGCTGCCGGGGGGTAAACGTGGCCCGGGCGACCGGGCAGCCGGGCGTCGTGCAGATGCTAGGCGGGGTGGCAGCCGCGGGCTCGCCCAGGCCCAGGGGCCTCGCCTAGTGCCGGCGCCGCAGTCCAGGCTGAGCGCCGCACGGCTGCCGGCGCCACGTGACGGCAGGCCCCGCCCCGCTTGACGTCACCCCCACTGCCTTGATACGCTGGGCTGGCAGCTGCAGCACCTCGCGAGTTCCCGGGAAACTTGTCGCTGCTGTGCGCGTTGCCCTGGCTTTGGGGTCCGTGACGGTGGCTCTCGGGTTTTTCTCTCAGACCCCAGTAAAGACAGCTGGCTGTGGCCCCAGCTGCTCGGGAGGCTGAGGCGGAGGGCGTCGCTCGAGCCCGGGAGCTCCCGGCTGGCGCACAGTCCCCGCGAAGTGTCGCACCTATGTGGGGCGTCTGTGTGGTGACCTCTTGGGGGTCTGGGACTTAAGATGCCTACGGAGGGGTGACATCGGCCCAGGTGGGAGACGCAGCAGGCAAAACTCCGGCGCAGATCCGTAGAGGTATCGCGCCATCGAAGAGCCCTTGCGCCCAGCCTGGGCCACATAGGGAGACCCCATCTCTCAACAAAAAGGACAAATGTCCTTAAATATATTGAAAGATGTTCAACTTCACATACGACAAAGGAAGCGGAGGTTAAAGTGTAAAGAGAAAAGCTACGAAAAAAGACGCACATGCAACCCCAGAGAGGGGAATTTGGCAATCTCCAACAAATCTGCAACAAAATGGTGCAGGCATTCATTCAACTTTGGCCCAGTAATGTTAAATTATACTCATGAATGTCTTAATACTTAACTTTGTATTCTGAAATAAATCCCACTGGGTCAAGAATTTTTTTGAGACAGTCTCACTTTGTCATCCTTGTTAGAGTGCTGTGGTATCACAGCTCACAGCAACCTCCAACTCTTGGGCTTAAGCGATTCTCTTGCTTCAGCCTCCCAAGTAGCTGGGACTACAGAATGCCTGGCTAGTTTTAGGTTTCTCCCTCTGGCTGGGGCTGGTCTCAAACTCATGAGCTCAGGCAATCCACCCGCCTAGGCCTCTCAGAAGTGCTAGTATTACAGGCGTGATCTACTCCGCCCAGCTGGGTCAAGAATTTTTTTAAATGTTTTTAAGACGGTATTGCTTCACAATCAAAGACTGATGGGGACATTGTACAT
The DNA here is from genome assembly GCA_963574355.1 of Loris lydekkerianus. Classification (NCBI taxonomy): domain Eukaryota; kingdom Metazoa; phylum Chordata; class Mammalia; order Primates; family Lorisidae; genus Loris; species Loris lydekkerianus. Next base: position 4,735 of record CAUYPK010032823.1, read on the forward strand.
ATGTAGGGAGGAAATTCTGCCACCCTTACAATTAAAGGGCAGAGGGCGGCGCCTGTGGCTCAGTGAGTAGGGCGCCGGCCCCATATACCGAGGGTGGCGGGTTCAAACCCGTCCACGGCCAAACTGCAACAAAAAAAATAGCCGGGCGTTGTGGCGGGCGCCTGTAGTCCCAGCTGCTCGGGAGGCAAGAGAATCGCTTAAGCCCAAGAGCTGAAGGTTGCTGTGAGTCCTGTGATGCCATGGCACTCTACCCAGGGCGGTAAAGTGAGACTTTACAAAGAAAAAAAAAAAAAAAAAATAAAAGGGCCGAGTGAGGGGGAAGGGAAAGAGCAGCACCTGAACCAAAGCAGTGAACTCCTTGAGCTGAGTGAGCTAAACACGTTGCCCAGCCCATCTTCTCCTGGATTAATAGGCCCTGCTAAATACCTAATGGGGTAATGGGGTTATCAGGCAGTAGGGGGTGCCACGTTGGGGCCACCCAGGTTTCCCATCAGGACTGAGGACTCATTTTCCCAGGTGTTGTATGTGTAAGCAGCTGGTGGCCCCCAGCAGTGTCCTGTGGCATTGCCCTGAGCCAAAGGTAACTGCTGCTTGGTGCTAAATTGAGTATCTTTGACCCCTTTTATCCTGGTGGGGCAACAATCCACCTTGACTGTAATTAACATGTATTTCAGGTATGGGTTTTTCTTACAAAGATAGCATAGAGAGTACACATGTATCTTCACCCAGTTTCTGCCAATGGTTGCAGCTCACGTAAAACATACACTGTATAATACCAAATCTGTCCTACTAGGGCTCAATCCTGCTGGGAACTCCTCAGAAACTGTCATTGGCAGTGGCAAGGAAATGAGGGTGAAGTCTATTAGGTATATTTAGAAGTGATGTAACAAATTTAAGTATATTAATATTGCCAGAAATTATATCCTTTGAACTACCTAGGCCTATAATGGAAAATGTTAAATATCAAACTTTAGTATAAAGGGCTACAAAGCTTTGGGGGTGGGTTGGTTGGTTGGTTGTTGAGGGTATGCCCATGCAAAAGAGTCTCAAGACAAGCTCTAGGGACTCGCTGCTCACATGGCAGTTCCAGGGACTAGCAATACCGACATTCGTGGGGAATTTGCTCCACCCCAGATCTATTTAATTAAATCTGCATTTTACCAAGCCCTCTAGTGATTTATATACCAACTAAAGTTTGAAATCCTGCTCTAGGCCAGGTACAATCAGGACATGTGACTTGCCATTGCTCCAACTTCTCTTCACCTTTGATGGTGTCAGATATTTAAATTATTTGCCAATCTGATTAATATCAAACACGTCTATAGCTGTTATTTTAAATGTTGTACAAGGTCACTTAACTGTTATTCTAGTAATTGAGGATTTGGGTTAGCTCCAGTTTTTCCACAATTATGAAGAATGATACTAAAATGCTCTTTTCAGTGTATCACTGTGGTTAAACCTAGATTGGAGGCCAGGCTGTATTTGTTCCTGGATATAGTTGCCAAATGAAATGCAGGATAGCCTTAAATTTGAATTTCAGATAAAGAATAATTTTGCAGTGTGTGTCCTATGCTGTATGTGCTTTAGCTGTATCTGCTTTAGCCGGTTTATACTAAATTGGGTAGTTTTTTTTTTTTTTTGTTTGTTTGTTTTTGAGACAGAGTCTCACTTTATCACCCTCGGTAGAGTTCTGCGGCGTCACAGCTCACATCAACCTCAAACTCTTGGGCTTAAGCGATTCTCTTGCCTCAGCCCCCAAAGTAGTTGGGACTATAGGCCCCCACCACAATGCCCGGCTATTTTGTTGTTTTGTTGTAGTTGTCCTTGTTGTTTGGCAGGCCAGAACTGGGTTCGAACCCACCAGCCTAGGTGTATGTGGCCGGCACCCTAACCGCTGGGCTAAGAGCACCAAGCCTGGGTAGTCTTAAAACAATAAAAATTTGTATTCTCACAATCCTGGAGGATGAGAAGTCCAAGATCAGGCTTCTATAGTGAGGGCTTCATGCTGCATCAAAACATGATAGGGAATTGAACAGGGAGGTGGGCATGGGACAGCCTTGCTTATTAACAACCAGCTAATTCAGTCCTCAGAGACCAAGAGCTCACTCCCTGCATTAATCCATTCAAGAAGGCAGATCCCTCAAGACCCATGCCTTAAGAGAGTTCTCACCCTCTTAACACCCCTTACTCTAGGGACTAAGCCTCAACATGAATGTTGGTGGGGATAAACCACTGTCAAACCATAGCACCATTATCATACACTGGCAATTAAGTTTCAACATGAATTATAAAGGACACATTCAAACTATAGCAATACTTACACCAAAATATTGTTTACCTGAGATTTAAAATTAACCAGATATCCTGTATTTTTATTTCCTAAATGTGATAACTCTAACTCTAGGCAAACTCTAATCTTAGTTTTCTCATTTCCTATGAAATGAGGATAGTAATAGAATTTATAAAATTGTCATATGGATGAGGGGAAGGGAGTGGGGAGGTTAGGGTGGAAGGAGGGTAATGGGTGGGACCACATCATTGGTGCATCTTAGAGGACTATTATTCTCTTCCACATCTTATCCATGTTTTTCTGCTTTTTTTGTTGTTGTTGAATAATTATCTAGTTAGAACGTCCAAAAAGATACTTGTAAGCCTAATTCACAAGTAAAATTTGAAATTTACAAATAACTTTGAAATTAATTATCTCATATCTTTTACCAGGTCATCTTTTGCATATAAGCACAAACAATAAGTATGTTTTCTTTATACTAATGGTTTGGGACAATATGGCTGGGAAAATAATTTGTGATAAAGTAGAAATTAGATAATGAAACCAAAACCTTTTCACATGTAGGCCTTATTTAACTCATGAGTGGTTTCTATGCACAAGCAGATATTAAACCAAACATACAATAGGACTATTACACTCTTCCACACCTTATCCATGTTTTTCTGCTTTTATTTATAAAAATTCTCTTAATTATTGATATATTTTCCAAAACAAAGATCTATAATTACTAATTTTAGACATTATAACAACAGGTATAGATTACAAGAATTATTTTAAAAACTAGCCCATTTCTACACTGCTGGTGGGAATACAAACTAATATGTTCCTTTTGGAAAGATATTTGGAGAACACTTAGAGATCTAAAAATTGACCTGCCATTTGATACTACAATGCCTCTACTAAGTATATACCCAGAAAACCAAAAATCACATTATAACAAAGATATTTGTACCAGAATGTTTATTGCAGCCCAATTCATAATTGCTAAGTCATGGAAGAAGCCCAAGTGCCCATCGACCCATGAATGGATTAATAAATTGTGGTATATGTACACCATGGAATACTATGTGGCCTTAAAGAAAGATGGAGACTTTACCTCTTTCATGTTTACATGGATGGAGCTAGAACATATTCTTCTTAGTAAAGTATCTCAAGAATGAAAGAAAAAGTATAAAATCAGTGTATGGTGCCCCATGATCACATTAATGTACACAGCTATGATTTAATTAAAAAAAAAAGAATGGAAGAAAAAGTATCCAATGTACTCAGCCCTACTATGAAACTAATTTCTAGTTTTCATATGAAAGGTATAACCCAATTATAACCTAAGAAAATGGGGAAAGGGAGGGGAGGGGAGAGGGGAGGATGGGCGGCAGGAGGTTAATTGGTGGGACCACACCTATGGTGCATCTTACAAGGGTACATGTGAAACTTACTAAATGTAGAATATACTGTATATACTTGAGTATAAGCCGAGTTTTTTCAGCACAAAATATGTGTTGAAAACCCCGAACTCGGCTTATTCTCGGGTCATACAGGTTATTTGATTCGGTGCGCGCGCACCTAATCAAATGCACGTCGTCTTCTACCATCTGCTTGAGGGGGCGGTGCTTCAGCTCAGTCCACAAGTGAGGCTTAGCTGAAGAGGTAGGCGGCTAAACTGAACTGTATTCCACTGAACTGTTTAACCCATAATATTTAATGGCACTTTAACCTTTGTGATTTAGCTTGATTACCTGTTAAGCTATGGTTTTCTGCACTTTATTTAAAGTTTTAAAGTTGTTGTTGCTAGTTTACAGTTTTTCTTTAGCAATAAATATTGAAAAGCATTTAACCTACTGATTCCTCAATGATTGTAATTGTTTTGGGTATATATTTTTATTTTTGCAATTTACCAGTGGCTGCTGCATTTTCCCACCTCAGTTTATACTCAAGTCACTAAGTTTTCCCAGTTTTTAGGGTAAAATTAAGGGGGTTGGCTTATACTCAAGTATATACGGTAGTATTGTTACAATAAGATATTCAAGATAGATACAAAAATAGTTCATGTTATAGACAATAAAAGTATAACCTTTGAGTTACTTTTTGTAATTGGCAACAATCTGCAAGTTTACTGCAGCTCCAATGTCTGGACTGGAATCAAATAGCAGTGAGGGGAAGATACATTGTCCTAGAACTATGTTTTGCAAATGCTGGCCCCTGGGTCCCTGGAAGTCCTCAGGACCTTTAAAGAGAACTATAAGTTCAAGATCATTTTCTTAACAATACCAGGATATTTTCCTTTGTGTTGTCACTCATTCATGATTGTTGTTTTGAATGCAAAAACAAGAATGCAACAGTCTTCACTTAAGTCAGTTATTAATGAGACTCACAAAAATGTAAATCAAAAACAAATAAACAAAAAAGTAAACCAGTATTATTATCCTTTCACTAATTTCATACTTGTTTTGGGAAACATGTTTCCCTTTTAAAAATATAACATTTAAAATAGCATCTAATAGGTTTATTATAGTTATTTTAAATTAATAATTTTTTAAATTGGTTTGTAATTCCAACACTGTAGCAATTCATAGATACAACCCACCAAATGCAAGCCTTCTGTAGATAGTCAACATTTTTTTTTTTTAATTGTTGGGAATTCATAGAGAGTACACAGAAGCAGGTTATCCTTTTGTTAGATAAGGAACCTCTTACATTTGTGTCCTGTCCCCAAAAGGTGTACCAAATCCCTTGACCCCCCCACCCCGTCCTTCCTTCCCTTTCTTAGCTCTTTCCCTCCCCCACCCACCACTGTTACTTGGACCTTAATTAATCTCATATCAATAGTTGAGTATATAGAGTTCTTATTTCTCTATACTCTAAGAATAATACGTTCCATATCCATCCAGGTTAATACAAAGGTTGTGAAGTCTCTGTCTTTTTTAGTGGCTGAGTAGTATTCCCTGGTATATATATACCACAGCTTGTTGATCCATTCTTGAGTTGGTGGGCATTTAGGCTGTTTACAAATTTTGGCAATTGTAAATTGAACTGTGATAAATAGTCTAGTACAAGGGTCTTTGTGATAAAAGGATTTTTTTTTTCTTCTAGGTAGATGCCCAGCAATGGGACTGCTGCATCAAATGGGAGCTCTAGCTTGAGTTCTTTGAGTGTTCTCCAGACTGTCTTCCAAAAAGGTTGTATTAGTTTGCAGTCCCACAAAAGTAAAGCAAATTGATTCATTGAAGTGCATTACTTCTGTAAAAAGGCCAGTACAACTGGCAAACTTCGGATACTGATAATCAAAGAAAAAAAGGACATA
>CAUYPK010032827.1:0-18898 GCA_963574355.1 Loris lydekkerianus
AAAGTATCTCAGGAATGGAAGAAAAAGTATCCAATGTACTCAGCCCTACTATGAAGCTAAATTATAGCTTTCACATGAAGGCTATAACCCAACTATAGCACAAGAATATGGGAAAAGGGCCAAGGAAGGGGAAGGGAGGGGGGAGGTTAGGGTGGAGGGAGGGTGATGGGTGGGGCCACACCTAAGGTTCATCTTAGAATGGGTACAGAGGAAACTTACTAAAGGCAGAATACAAATGTCTACATACAATAACTAGGAAAATGCCATGAAGGCTACATTGAACAGTTTGATGAGAATATTTCAGATTGTATATAAAACCAGCACATTGTACCCCTTGATTGCACTAATGTACACAGCTATAATTTAACAATAAAAAAAAAAGAAACAGAAAAATGAGATAATCTACACAGGAAAAAAAAAAAAAAAAAAAAAAAAAGGGATGAGTGGAACCACCTCCCAAAGGTACCTGGGTAGATTAGATCTTAGGGTCTAAGATAAACACCAACAACCAGATCCCTTCATCTTGGCTTAGCCTCTAGCTGTGAAGAAGTGAGAATGGGCAGGGTACTGATCAGCCCTAGGGCCATTTGATTACACTAAAGGTCACTTCTCTGCTACCTTTTTGTTCCCAGCTGACCAGGAGCATGTGACACTCCTCATACCTCACTTGCCAGTTGCTGCACTGCCATCTCCAGTGGTCCGCTTCCAAACATGTTAGGCATTGGTGTCTGCTCCAGTCTGGAAAAGAAACAAAGTTCTAAGGACTTAGACAACTGCAGTGAAAGATCAGTGGGCCGAAGAAGACAAGGAAGAGGAAGTTTTCATAAGTCTAGTTTCCCATTCACTTTCCAATCACTTCCATCAACCCAACATTCTGAAGAGGTCAAAACATCAGCAGGACCACCATTACTCTACCAGCAGGAGCTTTTCCTGTCTACGAAGTCCACATTAGGGTCTCTCCTTCCTGCTACACTCCCCACCCCCCACCCCCGCAGCAGAATTGTCAATCTCCTCTGCTACTCGGGAGTTCCTTGAGAACAGGGGCTATTTCATTCATTACTGTATGCCTACCACCTAGATCAAGGTGCAAAGCCTTGATCATAGTGGCTCTTTAGTTCAATATTTATGGAATGAATATATCTCTTCCTCCCACTTTGCCAAGAAAACCCAGCCAGGGGTGAGCTCTACTGTTACAGATCCTGCTGTCCTTGCCCACAGCCAACACTCACTGATTATCTTTGTCCTCTTATCAGGGCAGGTGGACAATTTAGACAGCTCTATAAGCAATTGCCACCATGTGATTCTAACTACTCTCATCTGGAATCTGGGCTACCACAGCTACCTGACTGAGTTTTTGTCTGCTGGCCCTTGCTTGCCATATCGATATACTGATACTTTCCCTTCTGAACCCAGCCCTTGCCTAGGTACTGTGGCTCTTTCCTGCCTGTGGCCCGCACCATGGCTTCCCAGCCTAGCTTCAGGGCAGAAAGCTTAGCCTCCTCAAACTCAAAGTGGGAAAGTGCCAGGTCTTCTATCCTGAGTCTGGCATGGGAAAAGGGCCAGGAGTTGCTTACCGGCTGACAGCAGCTGCGATGATGCCAATGCTTGTCTCCTTTGGAGGAGCAGAAGAGTGGCCTGGAGTCATGTTTACTTGCAGCACGAGGTTAATTGCACCCTTCTCTGAGACTGAAATCCTACAGAAGAGGATCAGAGACAGCTGTCCTGATTTCTTCCCATCCTGAATTATTCCATAGGCTCATCTATTTTGCTTTTTGTTCTTGAGACAGTCCTGCTCTGTTGCCCAGGATAGAGTGCTGCAGCTCACAGCAACCTCAAACTCCTGGGCTCAAATGATCCACTTGCTCCAGCCTCCCAAGTAGCTGCGACTACAGGTACCCACCACAACGCCTGGCTAATTTTTCTATTTTTAGTACAGATGGGGTTTTACTTTTGCTTAGGCTGGTCTTAAATTCTTGAGTGCAAGTAATCCTCCTGAGCTGGCCTAGGAGTGCTAGGATTATAGGCATAAGCCACTGTGCCCAGCCCCATAGGCCCATCTACATGGTGGTCTGGTGAGCTGAGGTCAACTTTATGCTGCTTTAAAAAATATACACTGGGAGAAGAAGGAAAAGGGAAGCTCAGGGCAGGTTGAAGATCAGGGTGATTAAGGCAAGAAGGATAAAAAAAGGGTTGTCGTAGCATGGCTTATAGATACCAGGCTGAGGTCATGTCACACAGGATAAGAACCCCTTCCAAGGTGAGGGAGGGGTGGTTTACTCACATAGCAAAAGGCTTCTTGATGTTGGGAATGAAACCATTCAAGATAAAGCTACCCTCGTCCACGATGAAGGCTAGCTGGACGCCCCTTGCCTGTAGCAGGGCTGAGATCTTCTGAGCCCCATTTATACCTGACAACTGAAGACATTGATTCCTGAGAGTTATTCTCAGTCAGAGACAGATCTCTAGAGATAGTTAATGGGAACCCATTCAGATTTGCTACGGGCTCTAGAACCTTCCCATCTAGTCTCCTTCTTGTGGGGCAGGACCCTAGATAATCCTGCCTCACAGAATCTTGGAATGTCACAGCTGGAAGGACTCAACCACTTACTTTACAAATAAGAAACAAACTGAGGCCCAGAGGGTGAAATGATATACCCAGAGTCTAAGTAAGTGGCTGGAATATTTCTCAAGTGATGGTTGATGGATCTTCTGCCTGCCTCAGACATTACCAGGGAATTTGTTTGAAATTCAGATCTGTGGTGCAGGGCCCAGCAATCTGGATTTTTGTCAAGATCTTTAGATAGCTCTGGCACACAGAAAAGTTGGCAAACCACCACACCATATCATGGAGACTCTGCAGCTAGGGAGCAAACTGGACTAGAGTGAAGTGCCCACTCCTCTCCCCACAACAGGGGTCCCAGAGATAGGCACAGGAGAAGGAGGTTCTACCTCTTCATCATGGCCCAGAGAAATGAAGAAAGACCTTCGGGGGATATAGTTTCTGATCAGCAGGAGCTCCAAGGCATGCAGGATTGCCTAAAATTCAGAAACACAATGGAAGAGGAGAAAGGCCTATTATTCAAGTAGGAGTACCAGGGTAGCAGAGATAGCTGCTGCCTGCATCTGGGTTGGTGGGACTAGGCTCTGACAGATTCTCTTTAAAGAGAACAAATTCAAATGCTCCCATGGATCAGATGTGGGAAAGAAGAGTTTTCATGAAATCTTTACTACCTGGAGGAAAGCACAAACTTATCAATGTCAGAGATGAAAGGGTCCTGGGGGATCATCTACTGTAATCTCTGTTTACAGATGACAAATAAAGGCCCAGAAAAGGGAAGTAACAAGCTGATAGCTGGAACCCAGGTCTCCTGGAGCCAAGGTTCTTCTACCATTACCTCCTACCTCCCAGGAGTCAATCAAGTGCTCCCCCCGACTCCCTGGGGTTGATCTTTAGAGCCCTAAGGCAGAAGGAATATAATATTTCAGACCATCACGGAGTTCTTATTGTCCAGGGTTCCCCGACCATGGATAAAGCCTTCACGCTCCAGTCCAGAGAATGGGGGCACTTCCCAGCCCTCTTTAGAGGCAGGTACCACATCAAAGTGAGCCAACAGCATGTAGGGCTGCAAGCTGGCATCTGAGCCCTGGACAGTGAACAGGTGGCTGTAGCTTCCCACAGTTTCATGCTGGATAAAGCTGGTGCTGAATACTGTAGGAAAGACTAGAGACAAAAGGATAAAAAGCAAGGAGAGAAAGCCAGAGTTAACAGTGTCCTTAAGTTTTCTTACCATTTTGTGCTCTCTGTCATTTTTTTTTTTCAAATGAATCCTCCTTTAGGAGGTCTTCTAGGACACAGCCAGTCTGATTCCTGATCTGCCTGGGCAATCTCTGAAATTCCTCTTCTACATATTTTAATGTGCTTTTACTATAGAATAACGTGCAAACCAAGACCTCACCATTAAGACAATGGTTCATATCTTAAGATCAAGATTGGTCTAACCCAATGGTTCTCAACCCTCCTAATGCTGCGGCCCTTTAATACAGTTCCTGTGGGTCACAATCCACAGGTTGAGAACCACTGGTCTAACCTATTACATGCTATCACAAATATGTGCTTAAGGACAATGAAGACTAGGGGTGTGTTAAATTTTCAACATAATAGGCCCATTAGCTAAATTACTTGGAATCAAACACGATAATTATGTAAAAAATTCAGAGATTTTTATTTAAAAAAAAAACACAGCTACTGTTTATGTCATATGAAGACAAAGATTATTCTGTTTGGCTCAAGGTCACATTTCTATGGGCAGGTGTGGATGTTCCTGAGACAGAATAGGGGCAGGACCCTCACCATTGACCATAGAAATCAACATAACTTGGCCTAATTTGCTGCAGAAAGAGCTAAAACAAATACTTTCTTAATTGCCAGAATTTAGCCCATACCCTATAAGGAAAGGGCTAAACTATCTGTTTTGTGAGTAAAGTTTTTCAAGACCACTGTTAAGGTACCTGGCTGAAAAGACCACTCTGGATCTAACTGCCTCAAGCTAGAATAGATCCCTATACTGACTTTTTCCTTATTATAATCTCATTTTAATGCTAAATGACACTCCTGGGATAGAGATTTAACATGCTAATGAGACCTGTGATGATTGAAGAAGCATCTAACACAGTGGTTCTCAACCTTCCCAATGCCGCAGTCCTTTTATACAGTTCCACATGTTGTGGTGACCCCCAATCATTTTCATTAGCAACAAAAATAATTTTATGGTTGGGGGTCACCACAACATGAGGAATTGTATTAAAGGGTCGCGGCATTAGGAAGGTGATCTAACAGAACTACTGCAGGAATAGGAAAATCTCCACTTCAACATGCTTACACATTCCTCCTCCCCCAGTCTCTTCAAAACTCCTCTGGAACTCCCCATGGAGAACCAGCCCGAGCAGTTCTTCCTCCTATCTGATTCCCCTGTGCTGGAGCATAAGCCCCAATAAAGCCTTGTCTGATAACATTTGTTTAGCTTTCTTGTCATTTTCTATCATATGGAGAGCCTAAGAACCCATGACCTTAGCTACAAGGAAGAAAGAACGTTTATCTCTTTCTGGGCTTTGTTGGAAGAATCTACATATACCTCTGTGGATACCTGAAAATAAAAACACTGAAGAACATGGTTTTATCAGGGCCAGGCATGGTGGCTCACACCTGTAATCCTAGCACTTTGGAAGGCTGAGGCGGGTGGATCACCTGAACTCACAGGTTTGAGACCAGCCTGAGCAAGAGCCAAGATCCTGTCTCTAAAAATAGCTGGATGTTGTGGTGGGTGCCTATAGTCCCAGCTACTTGGGGCTGAGGCAAGAGAATCCCTTGAGCGATTGAGGAGTTGGGGGTTGCTGTGAGCTATGACTCCACGGCACTCTACCCAAGGCAACAGCTTGAGATTAAAAAAAAAAAAAAAAAAAAAATATATATATATATGGTTTTATCTGGTTACCCAGCTTATCTAGCTTATTGTCACTGTACATTTATTTCCCTATTTTTATCTCGTATGTTATAAAGACTTCCAGCGTGGCCTCAGCTTTGGTAGTAGGCATTAATCCCTGATCCATTTGTCCCAGAGTGCTAGAGAGGGGGCTACTTTTTGCTTCTGGACCAGTTCTTCCTACCCAACGACTTTGGAAGAGCTGTTTTTTATTTGATTTAGGAGAGCACTCTTATTATTCTTCATGAAATCTTCATAAGGAGAAGGGGGGAGTTCTAAAAATCATTTTTTTCTTTGACCCATCCTTTTCAACTCTGTATGCCATGGGTAGTGGGGATGAGAGAAGACTGACATTACAGCTTTAGCTTTATAGCTTTTATAGCTTTAAGTTATTGACTTCCTAGAAGCCTAGAAATGTGTTAGTAATGAATCTGGAGTAGGCCTGAGTAGGTAGAGTGTATGTGCATAGTTGTATAAGTGTGTGTAAAGAGGTAGGGGTGGGAGAATCATGTGTCATAGTTCTGGAATTTGCACAGGTAGAAGGAACCCCTACTTCTTCAAAAAGATAACATTTGATTAGCTAATATTTATTGAATGATACATATTTAGGGCAAAGATTGGGAGAGTTCAAATTCCAACCCAACTCTTATGTGGCATAGTTCTTCAACTGGTAAATCTATAGTCTCTATTTTGTCTTTGATTAGTCACAAAATAAACTTTGCCATGCTATAAAAGAAAGTTTGTCTTCATTGCCACCTGTACCAAAACTTGGCAGTGATTTTTGGCCAACCTTTACGAATGTATTCTCCAAACTCAGCCAGGGCTGTAGTATTGTACTCCTCCTGGCTGAAAGACACCGTTGGAATCTGGATGGCACCTGTTAAAGTCAAACAAGAGCAAAAGATTAAAGATAACAACAATTGTTTTTTTCATAGTCCTCTGTTCATAAAATCTTCTGCATTCGTATCTTTCTGCAGAGGGCAAAACAATCCTTTGAAGTAGGTACTTCCTCCCCCTAATTCAAAGATGAGGAAGCAAGCTTAGAGAAGTTAGGCGAGCTGCCTGAGATTGCCCAGCAACAAGCAGAATTGGGATTTAAACCCAAGTCTTCTGGGTTCATTTAGGCTAATAGAATTCTTACAGGAAAATAAAATCCAAAGCTTGGGAGCAGGGAGAGTAGACTTTGGACCCTGATCTGGAGAGGGAAGCTACTATAAATTTCTTCCTAAGCCTCACTCTTCCTCTGAAACCACTACTCCGTTTGATGAATCCAAGTTTCATCAGTCTCAAGGAATCTACTATCCTGGGTCAGTATACCAATGAGGCTTATATGCTTTTGTGTGTAAATCGTGGACTTATTCCTCATGGACTGGCTCATCCTGGGTCTCACTAATTTCTCAACCAAGGCCCAAATCTACACCTTTCCAGGCACTATATGACTTCCAGCTTAGGTAGTAGGCATTAATCCCACATGGTGTGTGGGAAGGGGTGGATTTAGGTCTCGAACAAGCTCCTCAGACCTAAAATAACCTATGGGACTTGGACTACAGATGGCTCTAAGAAGGGATGTGGAGTGTTCCTCCACAAGCTCCTGCCCAGTTGTCTCATCTCCTGAATTGTTACTAGGCTGATCCCTTTGAGTCTTTAAAGCTTTCATTTAAAGAGTTCCATTATCAAATACAAATGCCACTAGGAGGAGAAATACAATGAGTCATGAATATATTTAATAAGACAGAATCTTAAGAACACAGAACAAATTTACCTGGGGCAGCCTGAAAGACATTGTTGTGTTTAAGGATCAACCCTACATGATAGCCACAAAAATGGGGAAGCTAAGGTTCAAAAAGATTCAACTACTTACTGAAGAGCAGACCCAAGACATGGATTGATGCTGCTCAGAGTTCTAAGACATGTTGTCATAAGGTCTCTATTCTAGGCTTTTATCTACCTGTTGCTCTCTTCTGTGCAGAGACTCTGTGAGACTACCTAATGCCTTTTACACAAATATTTATTCTATGCTTTGAGAAAGCCCTGATCTGTTTCCCAGGCCAATTGCTCCATCACATGCACATGCTATATCCAATCACAGGGGTTAGCTTTTAGTCCCTGCTTTTGCCTGCACATGTTAACGTAAGCAGATTCTCTTGTCCATTATATAATGAAAGAGAAAAAGATTGGAGCTAAGCCCGTGGTGAAGAAGGATCTCATTACCCCACAGGATCTAGCATCCACAGAAGCTTTCCTCTTTCCTCCTGGAAAATGCAGATTCAGAACTGAGTTTTTGTAAGTTTTTAGCCTTGCTTATAATTTTTGTGAATATATTTTTAGCCTTGGTTAGAGGTCTAAGGGAGAGATGTTCTTCAAGAGGAGAGGAAATTAGGAACATCTACATCCTAGGAACACTCCACATCCCTTCTTAGAGCCATCTGTAAGGCTCTATAGTCCATCTATAGTCCAAGTCCTATAGGCACTAGATGTTGTCACCAAGTGCTCATTCTTTGCTGTAAGACCCTGAGTAAGATCATTTAATTCACCTAAGCCTGGACTTGACCATTTAGTCTTTGTTTCTTTTTTCTTTTTCCTGTCAAACTTTAGCGAGCATCAGAATCTTTCTTTTTCTTTTTCCCCCAAATGATAGACTCTATTTGTCCTTTGGCCACCCACTGCAAGTTGTCTCTCTTAGCTAAACATTTTCATTTTCAAAAAATTTTTATTTTTAAAGCTTTTATTATTTTTAGAGACAGGGTCTAGCTTTGCTGCCCAGGTTGGAGTGCAGTGACTCAAGCAATCCTCCTGCCTCAGCTTCCCAAAGTGCTGAGATTGCAGACACCACTCCCAGCCAGTTAATCTTATTTTAAGACAGTGCAGTGGTTTAACAGAGGTGAAAACTCTCAATCCTCCTGCCTCAGACTCCCAAAGTTCTGGGATTGCAGACACTGAAGTCACCACGCCCAGCCAGTTAAGTCGTATTTTAAGATACCGTAGAGGTTTAACAGAAGTGAAAAGTCTCAAAGGTTAAAATTGCTGTACAAAGGAAAGCTGTTGTAATACTCGGGGCAAGCAGGGGAGAGGGCGGATGGTGGCCATGCCAAAAATTGTGAATTTGGAGCTTTCAGGCAGGGCAGGAAACGCTGGGAAGGCTGGGGTGTGTGGTGGAGCTCCATCTGAAGCAGCAGAAGGAGAGGGGAGTCTCGGGTTACCACTAGGAGGGAGGGACCCACACCTGAGCATAGGTAGGCAAGGGGACCCAAGTTCACCTTTCAGCGCCTCTTTGATCGCAACGCGCTCCTCTTCGCTGAAATGAGAAGGGATTCGCGACGTCTCCTGATGCTCCCTGCCCCTCAGGCCTTTTGACCTGGAGACGGTAGCAAAAACTAGCAGCAGCACAGCCGCCAGGGCCAGGACGCAAACATACGGCCGAGCCATGTTTCTCTCGTGTCCCCACCGCCAGTCTGCGGCTGGAACTGGTACCTGGACACCCAGGCCACGCCCTGTCTTGGCCCCAGCACCCTCAATCAGCCTCAGCCCCACCCCATTTCCACATTCGACCAATCATCGCTTGGTTCGGACTGAGGAACAATCAATCCGATGGGAGGTCCCCGCCCCAGTCCGCAAGGTCTCTGGAGGGGGTGTGGTTTCTCGCTTGGAGGTGGAGCAGAGGTGAAGTAGGGTTCTGGGGCAAGGGTCAGGCGATCCTCAACCCTTTGCTGTAAGATAGTGAATCAAACTAAAGGGGGGAAAAGCGAGACAAAATGCACGAGGTTTGTCAGACTGTACTCTGCTTCTGTTTTCTCCTCAAGCTTAGGACTGGACTACAATTCTCTAGGTTCCATGGAGGAGCTCTCCAGGATCCTGGCTTGATTTTATCCGAAATTGGACCAGAACTGCTCTGTTTATAGATAATGCTTTGAAGTACCAGCTCAGAGGGTTTGCTCTTGTTCACGAATTTCATTGAAAGTATTTTCTATATTAATGTTAACACTACATTTTTGCAATTCTAGTCAAATACATTATGACTGAAGGATTTATTTTTATTTTTATTATTTTATTATTATTATTTTTGAGACAGAGTCTCGTTTTCTTGCCCCAGGTAGAGCACCGTGGGGTCATAGCTCCCAGCAACCTCAGACTCTTGGGTTAAAGAGATCCTCTTGCCTCAGCCTCCCTGGTAGCCATAGCTCTCGGTTACTTTTTAGACATGGGGTCTTGCTGTTGAGCTCGTGAGCTCAAGCGATCCACCCACCTTGGCCTCCCAGAGTGCTGGGATCACAGGTGTGAGCCACTGAGCCTGGTCCTGGAGGATTTTATTAATAGAAAGATTACTGTAAAAATATTTAAGAGATTTTTTATGTATTTTGACACTTAATAGGTGTTCGGAGTGGAGGATCATTCTTTAAAAAAAACCTCTTATAACATAGATATGAAATTAGATATTTTTGCTTAGATTTCCTTTTTTTCTTTTATTGATACATAATATTTTACATAATTTTGGGATACACATGAGTATTTTTACAGGCATAGAATATGTAATGATCAGGTCAGAGTATAGGTTATGCATGACCTTGATTATTGATAATTTCTATATGTTGGTAATATTTCAAGTCCTCCCCCTAGCTGTTTTGAAATATACAGCATGTTATTGTTGACCATAGATACCCTAGACTGTTATCAAACATTAGAATTTATTTCTTCTATCTAACTGTAAGTTTGTACTCATTTGTCAACCTCTCCCCTGTCTACCCTTCTCAGTCTCTGGTGTCTATCATTTTATTCTCCATTCGATCAAATTTTTTTTTAGTTCCACCATGTGAGTTAGGACATGTGATATTTGTCTTTCTGTGCATGGGTTATTTCACCCAACATAGTGATCTCCAGTTCCATTCATGTTGCTGCAAATGACATGATTTCATTCTTTTTGTGGCTGAATAGTATTACATTGTACTTAGTAAGTGCCACATTTCTTTATCCATTCATTCACTGATGGATAGTTTGATTTGTTATTGTGAACAGTGGTGCTATAAATATGTTGAGTGCAGGTATCCTTTTGACTTATATTTCTCCTCCTCCTCCTCATTCTTTTTTGAGACAGAGTCTCATTCTGTTGCCCTGGGTAGAGTGCTGTGGCATCACAGCTCACAGCAACCTCCAACTCTTGGGCTTAAGCGATTCTCTATGCCTCAGCCTCCCAAGTACCTGGGACTACAGGTGCCCGCCACAATGCCCGGCTATTTTTGGTTGTAGCTGTCATTGTTGTTTGGCAGGCCTGGGCTGGATTCAAACCTGCCAGCTCTGGTGTATGTGGCTGGTGCCCTAGCTGCTGAGCTACAGGCACTGAGCCTGATTTGTTGATTTCTTTTCTTTTGGATAACCAGTAATGGGATTACGGAGTTCTATTTTTAATTTTGTGGTTTTAAAAGAAATCTCCATAACTGTTTTCCATAATGGTTGTACTAATTTACATTTCCACCAACTGTGTATGAGTTTCCTTTTCTCCACTTCCTTACCAGCATCTGTTATGTTTTGTCTTTTTACTAATAGCCATTCTAACTGGGTAAGATGATAGATCATTGTGGTTTTGATTTGCTTTTCCCTGATGATTAGTGATACTGAGCATTTTTTCACATACCTTTTGGCCATTTGAAAAATTGGATTTCTTGAGGACGGGCACAGGCTCACACCTGTAATACTAACAATTAGGGAGGCTGAGGCGGGTAGATTGGTTGAGCTCAGGAGTTCTAGACCAGCCTGAGCAGGAGCAAGACCCCCTCTCTACTAAACCTAGAAAAATTAGCTGGGCATTTTGGTGGGCACCTAGTAGTCTCAGATACTTGGGAGACTGAGGCAGGAGGTTTGCTTGAATCCAAAAGTTTGAGGTTGTTGTGAGCTATGATGCTACCGCACTGTACCTGGGTGGCAGAGTGAGACAGAATAAAATAAAAAATTAATTAAAAATTAAAAAAAGAAAAGAAAAATTCTATTTCCTTAAGCCAGAGTAAATTGTTCCTTTCAGATTTTTTGATGCAATTTCATCTGGTACCACTCTCATATTTTAGAATTCTCAAGAAAAATTCAGTAAGTGCTCTACAGCCAGTATGGCCACATGGCTATCAGTAACCAAAGCTACAATTTTCACACTCCTGGTGTTTGCTTCTATAGAGAGAGTGCTTTGCTCTAACCTTTTAATAACCCTACTTTAAAAAAAAATTGACTGGGTGTGGTGGCTGATGCCTGTAACCCCAATACTTTGGGAGTGAGGTGGGAGGATCATTTGAACCCAGGAATTGGAGACTAGCCTTGACAACATAGTGAGACCCTATCTCTTAAAAAAAGAATTAAAAAGTTAGCCAAGTGGTGACCTGTGGCTGTAGGCCCAGCTACTCAGCTATTGAGGGGGGGGGGTCTGAGTCAGGAAGACCACTTGAGCTCAGGAATTCGAGGTTACAGTGAGCTATGACTGCCACTGTACCCCAGCTTGGGTGATGGGGGAAGACTCTGTCTCTGGAAAAAAAGTTAATATATATTTACGCCCTTGTGAAATATCTGGAAAATTCAGAACAGTATAAAGAGAAAAAGAATACTATTCTAATATCTGGAGATATTCACTCATAATATTTAGAATTTATCTAATTTTTTTTTTTTTTGCACACAAATACGTATAAAGTCTGTCTGTTTTAAAATGAAACAGATACATACAGTACATACAAAGTTCCATACTCTGCTTTTCCCCCTTAGCATAATATTGTAAACATTTCCCTGTCCTTAAACATTCTTTAAATTCTCTTATCGTGTAATATCTGAGACTTAAGAATATGTACAATGTACCTGTAAAGTAGATAATAACATGAGCTATGTGTGATTTGGAGTTTGGACCCTAATGGCCAAACCCCTTATTTTCTCCTGTCATTGCTCTAGTTCCTGCAATCTGTACTTTATTTATTTATTGAGAGACAAAGTGTCACTTTGTTGCCCTCTGTAGAGTGCTCTATTGTCACAGCTCACAGCAACCTCAAACTCCTGGGTCAAGCAATCCTCTTGCCTCAGGCTCCCAAGTAGCTGGGACTATAGGCCTCCACCCCAATACCCAGCTAGTTTCTCTATTGTTAGTAGAGACAGGATTTTGCTTTTGTTCAGGCTGGTCTGGAACTCAAGAAATCCATCTCCCTCAGCCTCCCAGAGTGCTAGGAATTACAGGTGTGAGCCACTGCACCTGGCCCCCAAATCTGTCTTATCTTCACTTCCCAGACCTGGCAAATGGCAGTAACAATAAAGGTAGGCCAAGAGGGGTGGCTCATGACTATAATCCTAGCATTCTGGTAGGCCAGGTGGGTGGATTGCTTGAGCTCAGGAGAGACCAGCCCCAGAAGTAGCGAGACCCAGTCATTGCTAAAAATAGAGAAACTAGTTGGGCATTGTGGCTGGGACCTGTGTTCCCACTACTTGACAGCCTGAGGCAGGAGGATTGCTTGAGCCTAGGAGTTTGAGGTTGCTGTGAGCTGTGATGCCAGGTACTCTAACTTGGGGCAATAAAGTGAGATACTGTCTCAAAAAAAAAAAAGAAAAGAAAAACAAAAAGGGAAGGTATATGTGTTCTGTTGCCTGTGTCCCCCAACTCCCTGGCCAAGGTAGTCATGTATGTTATATTATGTGCTTTTAAATAGTCTTACCACATATGTATGATCCCACATACATGTATATGCATGCATGTATGTATACCCTTTATAAAAATGATATCATGATGTATGTAGTCTTCTGCAATTTGCTTTTTTTCTCAACATTGTGTTTGTGGGATTTATGTATATGCTACATTTAGCTAAAGCCTATTCTTGTTCACTATGCATAAGGTTGTATTTTGTGAATATATAAAAATTTATCATACATGTCTTCTGGGCCACAGGTAAAAGATTCTCTGAGGTATACATGCAGGAGTGGAAGTGCTAGGTTGTACTGTATGTTCAATTTTATGAGACAACATTGAATTATTTTCCAAAGTGATTAAAACAGTTGATTTTCCCATTGGCAGGTAGCGCATAGCATATGCATTCCTGTTGCTCTATTTTCTTACCAGCACTTGGAATTTTAGATGTCTTTTGTTTATTGAGACGGAGTCTTACTTTGTCACTCTCAGTAGACTGCTGTGGTGTCATAGCTCACAGCAACCTCAAACTCCTGGGCTTAAGTGATTTTCTTGCCTCAGCCTCCTGAGTAGCTGAGACTACAGGTACCCACCACAATGCCAGGCTATTTTTAGAGATGATGTCTCACTCTGGCTCAGGCTGGTCTTGAACCTGGGATCTCAAGCAATCCACCCTCTTGACCTCCCAGAGTGCTGGGATTACAGGTGTGAACCACTGCACCTGGCCCCTCAGATGTTTTAATTTTGACCATTTAGTGGCTGGAAAATGGTATCTTACTGTGGTATTAATTTGTACTTCACAGTTTATTAAGGAGTTTGAGTGTATTTTCATATATTTATTTGCCTTTTCTGTTTACCCAGTAAAATGACTGTTTATATTTTTTATTTTGTGCTGTCTTTATATTGAATTTTAGGAGTTTCTATATATTGTAGATACTAATATTTTGTTAGTTATATTTATATTGCAAATATTTGTCTCCAATTGTGCCTTGTAATTTTATTACTTTTTTTGAGACAGGGTCTCACTATGCTGCCCAGGCTGATCTCAAACTCCTAACTTCAAGTGATCCTCTTACCTCAGTCCTTTGAGTGTACATTTTTACATTTTACTGTTTTTTTTTTTTATGATCTGAAATCTCTACTTATTTTGTTTTATTTACTTATTTATTTGTGAGACATGGTCTCATTCTGTTGCCTTGGCAGAATGCAGTGGTGTCATCATAGCTCAATGCAACCTTAAACTCCTGCCTCAGCCCCATAAGTAGCCTCCCAAGTAGCATGTGCCATCATACCCAGCTATTTTTTCCTTTTTTAGTAGAGACAGGGTCTCACTAAAGAGATATTAGGTAGAGACGATGTCTCACTCTGGCTCAGGCTTGTCTCAAAGTCCTAACCTCAAGTAATCCTCCTGTCTTGGCCTTCCAAAGTGCTATGATTACAGCACAAACCACTGCAGTAGGCCTGAAGTCTTTGTTTATTTAATTAAATTCATCATTTTCTTTTATGATTAATGCCTTTTTCTATTCCTCTTCTTCTTCTTCTTCTTCTTCTTCTTCTTCTTCTTTTTTTTTTTTGAGACAGTCTCACTGCGTTGCCCTTGGTAGAGCGCTGTGTCATCACAATTCACAGCAATCTCAAACTCTTGGGCTTTTTAAGCTATTCTCTTGCCTCAGCCTTCTAGTAGCTGTGACTACAGGCACCTGCCACAAGGCCCGGCTATTTTTTTGTTATTGTCATTGTTGTTTAGCCTGGATTGGAACCCACCAGCCCTGGTGCATGTGGCTGGCGCCCTAACCACTGAGCTATGGGCACCTAGCCTAGTGCCTTTTTCTATTCCAAGATCACAAATATATTTTTGTATGTTACCTTTAAAAAATGTTAAGCTTTGGCTTTTTATGTTAAAATTCTTCATATAGTTCTGGAATTGCCTTTTTGTGTATGGTATAAGGTTGGTTTAATTTTTTTCTTTTCTTTTTTTTTTTTTTCTTGTAGAGACAGAGTTTCACTTTGTCACCCTCAGTAGAGTGCTGTGGTGTCACAGCTCACAGCAACCTCCAACTCTTGGGCTTAGGTGATTCTCTTGCCTTAGCCTCCCGAGTAGCTGGTACTACAGGTGCCTGCCACAACGCCCAGCTGTTTTTTTGTTGGCTGGGGCTGGATTTGAACCTGCCACCCTCGGTATATGGGGCCGGCACCCTACCCAGGTGCTTCCCTGGTTTAATTTTTTTCTAAGTAGATAACAAGTTTTCCTAGCACCATTTGTGAAATGGTCTGTCTTTTCCCAGTGATGCACCAGGCCAGGTCTATCATTTACTATTTTGCCTATGTGATTGGACCCATTATTGGGCTCTGTTTTGTTCCATTGATTACTTTGTTCATTCCTAAGCTAATATGATTGTCTTAATTACAATAGCATTAAAAAAGTCTCAAGATTAGGTAGAGCATGTTTCTTCTTGAATCTGTTAATGTAGTGAGTTACATTAATAAATTCTAAAAATATAAACCACCCTTATATTCCTGGGATAAATGCTACTTGGATAAAGGCACATCTGGATTTTCCTTTAGGATTTTTGCTAGTTTGTGAGTTTACACTGTGACTTTTCCTTTTCATAATGTCTTTGTTTGGATTTGATATCAAGTGTGAAATAGCCTCAGATATCTAATTAAGAAATGTGGTAGAGATTTCTAGCTGTCCTCAAAATCCATTGGCCCTCATTTCTAAGTAACAAGAATCCTGATTTTTAGCTCAGCCCAATGATATTTAGCTAAAAGAACACATTTCCCGGACAGCCAAGTTTTGCCATATGACTACGTTTGGAGAATAAAAGAGAAGCAGAAGTGTGGCGTGAGATTTGGGAAAGTGTCTTTAAGGATGCACTCTTTATTTAAAAAAAATTTTTTTTTATTGACAGAGACTGCAAGCAGGAAGGGAGGAATTCTTCTTAAATTCCTTTCTCCATTGTCAGATGTAATGGCTGCAGTTCAGTGGCTGTGTTGGCCATGATGAGGAGGTCCAAGAGGGGAACTGGGAGGCGTCTGAGTCCCTGGAAGATTTGGGGAACAGCTGTACCAAATTTAAACCACCAAACGAGTGATCTTCCTCTCATTTTATTTTTTCATTTTCTGGAAGAGTGTGTATAAAGTTAGGCCAAAAATCTAATATATGTTTTTTCTAGTAATGCTAAAAAATAAAATCATCTGGACTGGTGTTCTCTGTGGGAAGATTTTAAACTACTGATTTCACTTAATAGCTATAGGATCTTTCAGGCTTTCTATTTTTAAAATTCCATTTTGGTAAATTTTCTTTCTTTTTTTTTTTTTGTGAGACAGTCTCTCTTTGTCACCCTCGGTAGAATACTGTGGTGTCATAGCTCACATCAACCTCTAACTCTTGGGCTCAAGCGATTCTCTTGCCTTAGTCTCCTGAGAAGCTGGGACTACAGGCACCCACCACAATATCTGGCTATTTTTAGAGATGGGGGTCTCACTCTAGCTCAGGCTGGTATTGAACACCTGAGCTCAGGCAATCCACTCACTTCAGCCTCCCAAAGTACTGGGATTACAGGCGTGAGCCACTGTGCCTGGCCTATTTTTGTATATTATACTTCATTAATAATTTATTAATTTCATTTAAGTTTTCAGTTTTGTAATAGTTAAGAACTTAACCTCTGGAGCCAGGTTTCCTAGATTAAAATGTTTGATTCTTCATTTACAAGCTGAGTGATCTTGGAAAACCTAAACTCTGAGCTTCAGTTTCCTTATCTGTAAAATGGGGATCATAACAACAGTACCTCTTAGAGTTGTTAGCAATGTGAATTGTGTTAATACGTTAACACTTAGAAAAGCATTTAGCCTATAATAACCACTCAGTAATTATTATATATAGTAATACTTAATATTATTACTATCTCATTTCTTTTCTTTGAGTTTTTTTCTTTTTCCAATTATATACTGAAAGAAACATTTGGCTTATTAATTTTCAGTATTTTTCCTATTCTACAGGAATATTTAAGGCTATACATTTCCATTGAAGTACCACCTTCCCTATAACAAGTTTTGATATGTCATTTTTTTAAATTTTTAATTTTATTTATTTTAATAAATTTAAATACTCATAAGTATGGCTACTGTAGTAAATGTACACAGCTCTAAGCAATTTTACACTGTCTTTTATATAAAAATTTGAGTTCATACTTTTTCTGGATCTTGTGCTAGAGTTGAGGATACAGCTTTTCCTTTTCCCTCCCCAAACAAAATACCTTTTTTCTTCTTATTTTTTTTCCAATCAGGGTTTCTTCTTCTTTTTTAAAAATTGTTTATTAAATCATAACTTTGTACATTGGTGTATTTATGGGGTTCAGGGTACTGCTTCAATATATAATGTGAAATGCTTACATTGAACTAAGTAACACATCCATCACAATTATACTCATTTCTTAATAGTTTTGTGCATCATGCACATTAGGTGAGGTTCCCCCCAAATACCCTTCCTCTTCCCATACTCCCCCTCTCCTCTCTCTCCTCTTCCCTTCTACTTTCTGGACTATAGTTATGTTTTGCCATTCATATGAGTGTGTAGGTGGTTATATGTTGATTTCATAATAGTATTGAGTACATTGGATACTTTTTTCCCCATTCTTGAGGTACTTTACTAAGAAGAATATGTTCTAGCTCTATCCGGGTGAACATAAAAGATGTGAAGTCTCCATCTTTTTTATGGCTGCATAGTATTCCATGGTGTATATATACCACAATTTGTTAATCCATTAATGGGTTGATGGGCACTTGGGCTGTTTCCATGTCTTGGCTATTATGAATTAGGCTGCAATACACATTCTGGTGAAAATGTCTTTCTTGGAAGATAATTTTTGATCATCTGGGTATATACCTAGTAGAGGAATTGCAGGATCAAATGGTAGGTCTACTTTTTGTTCCTTGGGTGTTCTCCAAACTTCTTTCCAAAAAAGTTGGATTAGCTTGCATTCCCACCAGCAGTGCAGAAGTGTTCCCTTCTCTCCACATCCATGCCAACATCTGTAGTTTTGGGATTTTGTGATGTGGGCTAATCTTACTGGAGTTAGATAATATCTCAAATTGGTTTTGATTTGCATTTCTCTGATGATTAGGGATAATGAGCATTTTTTCATGTGTTTGTAGGCCATGCACCTGTCTTCATCAGAGAAATTTCTGTTCAAGTCTCTTGCCCACATAGAAATGGGGTTATTTATCCTTTTCTTATTGATTAGTTTGAGTTCTCTGTAGATTCTAGTTATCAGACTTTTGTCAGAAGCATAACCTGCAAAAGTCTTCTCCCATTCTGAAGGTTGTCTGTTCACTTTACTTACTGTGTTCTTGGCTGTGTTTTTAGTTTGATCAGATTCCAGTAATGCATTTTTGGTGTTGCTTCAATTGCCTGGGAGGTCTT
Source organism: Loris lydekkerianus (assembly GCA_963574355.1). Taxonomy (NCBI): domain Eukaryota; kingdom Metazoa; phylum Chordata; class Mammalia; order Primates; family Lorisidae; genus Loris; species Loris lydekkerianus. Next base: position 18,539 of record CAUYPK010032827.1, read on the forward strand.
CCTCATAAAATATTCTCCCAGGCCAATTTCTTCAAGTGTTTTCCCTGCACTCTCTTCTAGTATTTTTATAGTTTCATGTCTTAAGTTTAAATCTTTTATCCAGTGAGAATCAATTATTGTCAATGGTGAAAGGTGGGGGTCCAGTTTCAGTTTTCTACAGGTCACCAGCCAGTTCACCTAGCACCATCTGTTAAATAGGGAATCTTTCCCCCACTGAATATTTTTGATAGGCTTGTCAAAGAGCAAATGGCAATAAGTATCTGGGTTCATCTCTTGGTTCTCTATTCTGTTCCATAAATCTATCACTCTGTTTTTGTGCCAGTACCATGCTGTTTTGATCACTATACATTTATAGTATAG
>CAUYPK010032829.1:0-63547 GCA_963574355.1 Loris lydekkerianus
TTTTTTCTTTTTGTAGAGACTGAGTCTCACTTTATGGCCCTTGGTAGAGTGCCGTGGCATCACACAGCTCACAGCAACCTCCAGCTCCTGGGCTTAAGCGATTCTCTTGCCTCAGCCTCCCGAGTAGCTGGGACTACAGGCACCCGCCTCAACGCCTGGCTATTTTTTGTTGTTGTTGAAGTTTGGCCAGGGCTGGGTTTGAACCCACCACCCTCGGCATATGGGGCCGGTGCCCTACTCACTGAGCCACAGGTGCCGCCCGAAAAGTTTGTTTCTTATCAGTGAACCTTTCTGAGAAATAGGCTGGGAAGAGGTTAGACTGGAGACTGCCATGGTGAAGTTACAAAAAGATTTGGGGAAGATTTGTTTGAGATTAATGGTTTGCTGTCTCTTCTCTGGCTCCTCTTCCATTACCAGGAGAGGAATGGGTAATGGTGCCTTTCACTTGGCATGCAATGTCCCATGGAATCCTGTTGTCCCTTTTAGGAAGATTCTAATCACGGAGAGGCTAGGTAACTTGCCAAGGCCACACCACTGGCAGGTGGCAGTGCTTGAATGAAGACCCTCAGGGTCTGGCTCCAGAGCTCATCCACTGAGCTGCAGCACTGTGTTGACCTGGGCCAATGCCAAGCTTGCCCTTCCTGATGGAGAATTAGCAGGTGGCACTTGCAGCCCGGGGAGAGGCAGTTGACCTGTGTAGTTAAGGGCTTTGGAGTGGAATCCAGCTGTGATGGAGGTGAGGCTTGCTGCATTGATCTGCCTGCCTTTGAGCGTGTCAATAAATGACTTTGCCTTTCTGAGCCTCATCCATAAAATAGGAACAGACACACAGTCCCAAACTCTTGGAGATTCTTGGGAGGATTCCTAAAGTAGCTTCTCAGAAAACAATAGCTGTGAATGGTGTGAGCCCAGTTTGAAAAGGATATAGAGAAATAATATTTCCCTGGCTAAACCTTCTCCCCTGTATGTAACTCCGGTATTTCGGCTTTTTGTCCATCTGAAATCAGTTTCTTAATAATTCTGTACTCATTAGCCTGTACGTAACTCTTGTATTTCAGCTTTTTGTCTACCTGTAATCAGTCTCTTAATCATTCTATACTGATTAGCCCCTTTCGCATGGGTCTATTTTCCTCTGGGCTCTGGTTACCTTATCAATGAAATGGGGATACTGAGAACCTGTCTCCTTGTAGCATTTGGTGAGTTGTAAATAAATCGATGTTTGCATTTAGAACTGTGCCTCCTAGATAATAAGTGCTCAACAAAAGGTAGCTGTGACTATTATTTATTTCTGGCAGTCCTCCCATGGGGCCAGCGGCCTTCCCAGGAGTTTCCCTGGTAGCCTTGGATGTCTGATAGTTGCTCAGTAACTATTTGTTGTTGACTGACTAGTCCCATTGTTTTCTTTCTGTTTGAAATCTGAAGTTGGGGCCAACAGGTGAAACACTAGGAATAATTTTCCCTCTCAATGAGTACGCACCTCTGTGGGTGGTATATTTACTCAAGGCTAGACCTGCCTGGTAGCTCACTGGAAGCTTCTTCCTGCCAGATTTCTCAACCTTGGTGCTGTTGGTGCTTTGGGCCTGATTGTTTTTTGGATCCCTGTTCTCCCTGCAGGAGGTGCCAGTAGCAACAACCAAAAATGCCTCCAGACATTGCCAAATATGCAGTGGGGTGGGACCTGGCTGAGACCCATGCTTTACTCTGATCCCCTGAAAAGCAGCGCCTGTGGCTCAAAGGAGTAGGGCTCCGACCCCATATGCTGGAGGTGGCAGGTTCAAACCCAGCCCTGGCCAAAACCTGCAAGAAAAAAAAAAAAGTAGCAGCTGCTTAGTTCCCTCTTTATTCTTTATTTATGGCGGCATGATGATTGTCTGCAGCCAAACCCCTCTGCCACATGCCACAGTGGCCACCCCAGTCCATCCTCTGTGCACTCCTGAGGCTGCAGGCAGTAGCACACATTCTTAGACTTAGTAGCAGTCTGAAGTTAAACATCTTTTTGAGCAGGGTCATTGGGTGACATGCTGGGTCTGAAATCCTTGCTTCCCCAAAGGAATGTGACAAGGTGACTGTAGAAGAGCCATCTTTCCTTAGTGTTTCAGAACCTGAGCCAGACAAGGGTGGGGGTGTGTGGCCTTCCTGCTTCTTTGCAGCCTGAATGAATAATGCAAACAGGTCTGAGCCACCAGAACCCGCTTCTCAGCCAGCTGCAGGGCAAAGGCCAGAGGCAGCCGGTTACTCCACATTCTCTTTGTGGTGATCTGGGGGAGCTTGAAGGGCCTCAAATGTGTACACTTGTCAGAGGGAGCCTTCTGGGCCTGGGCCTGGGCCTGCTGACAGGCTGGATTGGGGGCACTGCTTCCTCTGAGGGGGTCGGGCCCTGCCGAGTAAAATTCGAAAGAGCCTGGCATTCTTGAACCAGGAAATTCCTGTTGCGATGTTGTCCTTTCTCCTGAGGGCCTCATCGCTGCTGAGGGGGAGAAAGGGCCTAGGCTGCAATTGCCTCTAGTTGTTGAGGGCTAAACACGGAATTCATTTGTAAATCACCCTCTTTTCCCTAGATTGAGGCAATTTCTGTCCTGCCAGGCGAGTTGGGTAGTTCATCTTTTACATATGAATGTGCCCTTTAATCAACACTTGTGCGTTATTGAGAGCTGGGTGGAGAAGGCTGAGTCTAGTGGGAAAGGATTAAACCTCGAGTATAAAAGATGGGTTTTCCCATTTCTAAGAGAGGCGAATCAGAACTAAAAAGGAATTTGGAACAATTATTAAACAAATAAAAGATACCGTCAAGATGTAAAGCAAACCCACCCCAACTCCCTTCTGATACTGTTGCTTTAGCCAGGAGAACACCTGTAGTTCCTTGTATTTATTCAGAATCCAGTGGAATAAATGGCTCTTTGGTGCAGTGCACTGAAGACTTTCAGCTTAGCTGAGCTGCCGTCGAGGGTGATAAATGAGAGCCAAAAGCCTGGGGACATGAAGGCAAGTCACCATGCCTCAGACTGCCTGATTGCAAAGAGGTGACTGTGTCCTTGCCCCAGCTGGCGACCTAATGCATACAAGACCGGGTCTGACCCGGTAAGTGGTGACTCTTAGCCTGTTCTCTTTGCTTCTTCCTCCTCCCCCTGGGAGAGGCCGCTGAGAATTGGGAAGCAGCACTGTCTGCCAGAGCCTCTGTTCTCTTTTGAAAAAGAGAGGCTAGGCTCTGTGAATAGCTGCGTCTTCTCAATGGCAGGTAAGAGGCCCCTCCTGGTGCCACCTGCCCCTCACTTGTTCTGCCTCCAAAGTACCCTGGAATCCTGGTGAAATAACATCTCCCCCAAGTTGAAAGTGACCCTTTTATTCCACTGCCTGATTTCCATTCCAGCCCGCCTTTTCTTGGTTCTGGATGAGTAGTTCTCTTACCAGGCAGGGATTGTTTAGAGCAGCGGTCTCGACCCACAGGAACTGTATTAAAGGGCCACGGCATTAGGAAGGTTGAGAACCACTGGTTTAGAAGCACAGTTATCAGACCGGGGCAGGAGACAGCTCAGCTCAGGCAGCCCCAGGCCAGCCAGGGCGCAGTCTTCTCTTAGACTTTCTGTGGATTTTTAGGGATGTTGAGCATTTGGGCAAAGGGTCCATTTGCTTGGGAATTGTTTTCACTTAGACGGTCCTTGTGGCTTAGGCATCCCCGCCCCTTTTCCTGGGCTCCAGATTTCTTTCTGCTCTCTGCCCAGAGGAAATTCCAGGCTCTTGTTTCTTTATGATGTAATTACTGATTGGGGAGGGCCTGAAGATTGCTGGGGAGGGAGGCCTGTTTGGGTACCTGCACTGGTCTGTGTCTTTGGGGAAGGCTTTGAAGTGATTAACGGAGCTCTGCTTTGCTGCTTCTGGGAGAGCAGCAGCGTGTGGTTGTGTTTGAAGTGGGCCGCGGCGAGGGTTGGTGGTGGAGAGGGTGCCGCCATGCTGGCCTCCTCTGCTGGCCTTGCGTTCACTGTGAGGGGAGAGGACCTGGCATCATTTCTGCCGTCTGATCGAAACTCAGAAATCATGTCCTGGACTGATTCTGGTCTCTATTGGATACAGGCTGGTGTTTTCCATGACTTTGAACTTGTGGGATTGATTTAACATGCTCCTCTGAGAAAGCATACTCTGTTTTTGGAGCAGGGATGGTGGTGGAGGAGAAGGAAGAAGAGGAAGAGGAATGATTGTTGGTTAGAAAACAGTTACCCCTGACTGGGTGCTTACTTTTTTGCCAGGTATTATACTAAGACCTTTGGGTGAATTAGCTGGTTGAATCATTTGATGACTCCACAAGGTATCATCGTCTTCATTTTAAAGGAGGACAGAGGCACAGAGAGGTCAAGTAATTCCTAAGGTCACACTGCCAGGAGGTGCAGAACTAGGTTCTGCCTGTGTTTCATTGCCAGAGAGCTGATTCCTGACCACTGAGGCATTCTGCCTCTGTCATTTGTGTCCTGGCCCATCAGAGCATGCACCATGCACCCGGACTTCTGTGTAGGATGACCGATTTGGGATTTGCTTGGTTGGTCATCTACTCCTGTGGCCTGCCACACTTGTCTCAGCCTGTTGACCAAGGCGCTCTTTTATTCAGGCCCCAGCAGGCTAGCTGTCTGAGATCATTAAGGAAATTTAACACCCACAAAAACACACAAGTGCCCGGGCCTTTCAGCTGTGGCCCTTTCCCTGAGGGAGGGGACAGACAATTCCCTGTAATGGTGTGTCATTTCCTAGCCCCTGGAGAACAGCCTGTGCTGTGACTCAGGCGGATGTGGGCTTGGGGGGAGCACCTGGTGTGGCCTGGCTGGGAGGCCTAGATGAATATTGGAAAGGGGGAGGGAAGACAGCCATGGAGGCCCCTACCCTACTTTGTAGCATAAGGCAGGTGCTGATGCCACCCTTTGAAGATTGTGAGGTGGGTGTACCTCCTAGGGACTGCCTTTGAGATAGTAGCTTCACCAGTGACATTCTCCCAGGTCCTGGAACTCTTTGTTGGACCTTCTCTGTCCTTTTACCTCCTTCTGTAGTTGAGGGTAACAAAAAAGGCAAATGATAGTGTACTCTTAAACCATAGACCCTAAATTAGGCAGTCTTCTTGCTGTAGAGCTGAGGACAGGGCCCTCCTGGTACAAGGCCCTGTGGAGCATGTGAGCCCTGGCTTGCACCCACTGGATGCAAATCCCAGCCCTCCTCCTTGGTGTCTGTGTGATCTGGGGCAAGTGACTTGGGGAGCACTACAGGAAAGCATTTTGAACAGTGCCTACTACATTGCATGTAATAAAAGAAACTCTTAGCTGTTAATAGCCATGGCTCAGGAAAGCTAAGAGGCAGGGTTATCTTGAAGTGAGGCGTCCTTTAAGTCAGAGGACATCCGGGAAGTGCTGAGCAGGATTATTTCTGGTGGTTCACAAGAGACAGGTTTGGGAAGGCTCTCATCACATGCTTGCTTCTTAATACCCAGCAGACCTTCCCATATTATTAAGATTTCAGTGAAATGTCACAAGGAGGGGAAGATTCTGCTGCTTTCTGCTCTAAGCCAAGCTGTTTCCCTGAGTCATGGCTCTGTCCTCTGCCACAGGGAGGGCTCCTCCCTCTGCCATGTTAACTCATGCAGAACCAGACTGACTTGAGGGTGGGAGGCAGACAGGAGCCAACCCAGTAGAATCACAGGTCCTGCTACTGCAGAGAAGGCAGCAGAAAATGTTTCAGTTCAAGGGTGAACCATTTCCCGGTGATTCAGTTCATCCATGGTGGCTGTTTGTCATTGTACCAAGTTTACAGATGAAATGCACTTAGCAATACCTCCTTGTCAGAATTAAATCATGAAAGCAGAAAAAAAAAATTGACACAGCTTTCTGGAAAAGGTCCTGATGGTGGTCTTGTTACCATGGCGACCGCCAGGCTGCACCCCACAGTCTGTCATCACCCAGAACCTAGTCCCTGATGGAGTGGGGGCGCTTAAGTCGTAAGGCTGTCCTTTGCCCTGCATCCAAAGGACGCTGAATCCAGCAGGCACTTCCCAATTTTTCTCCCTAAGAGCCTTCATTGAAAGCCCCTGCTGTTGACTGATGTGCCTGTTGTTTGGAACCTATTAAATTCCTGCCCCTTGGATACAGGCACTGAACTCTCATTAACTCCAGGGGGAATTGGTGTTGTTTGTAACAACGAACAGAATTAGGGTTTTATGTTTTGCTGAGACCAGAGCGTTTCGAAAACTTGGTACAAGTACAGGCAACCTTGGGCCAGACCTCCCTGCTCACTGAGCAGGACCTTGTTTCCTGGTGAGTTCGAGCAAAGCTCCCTTGCCAGCTTTAAATGGCTTACAAATGTGTTAATTTTTATTGATTCCCCCCTTTCCTATAGAATTAAATAAAAAAATTTTTTTTTTTTTTTTTGAGACAGTCTTACTATGTCTCCCTTGGTAGAGTGCTGTAGTGTCATAGCTCACAGCAACCTCAAGCTGCCTCAGCCTCCCAAGTAGCTGGGACTACAGGTGCCTGCCATGATGCTTGGCTATTTTCTTCCTTTCTTTTCCTTTCCTTTCCTTTCCTTTCCTTTCCTTTCCTTTCCTTTCCTTTTTCCTTTCCTTTTTCCTTTTTCCTTTCCTTTCCTTTCCTTTTGTAGTTGTCATTGTTGATTAGCAGGCCCAGGCCTGGCTTGAACCTGCCAGCTCTTGTATATGTGGCTGGTGCCCTAACCACTGGGCTATAGGCGCCAGAGCCAGAATTAAAGAATTAAAGAATATTGAAGTTCACTAGGGACTTGAAGGGGGATCTTCAGTAGGGTTTGATGTTTATAATCATTAGCACCGAGGACACCTCTGGGAAGGTGAAGTGGGCTATGGTCCTGCTTCCCTACAACTTGCATTCATGTATGACATGGTGGCATGTAGTTTGTGGGTCCTTGAAGCACTGTCATGGACTCCAGGCAAAAACATCTCATCCGGTCCCTTTCTCTTCCTGTCTTCACTTTTTACAGATGAGTCACTGAGGCCCTGAGAGGTAAAGGGACTTGGCTGGGGTCAATTCCTGTTTAGCTTCATTCTCCAGCCTTGCCTCCTTGTTTCCTTCTATTTGCTGAGTCCTGAAGCAAGCCCTCAGTGGTGGGGAAGCTGAGGAGGTTGGCTCCCTGGTGTGGACTAGGATTCACTAGTCATGGGAACTCATCCCTTAAACATATGCCAAATATCTCAAACTAGCCGTTCACTTGGGTAGCTTAGACTGTCCGTGGAGGAGCTGGGGCTGCAAGGGCTGAAAGCATTGACAGTGTTGATCCACTGTGTCCTGTTGTCCAGTTCAGTGACCCTTAAAGAGGGCAGTACTACTTCTTGAAGAGTGTTTGGGAACTTTGGGTGTACCTTTTGTTGTGACAGCCTTGAGGGGTGGAATTGAGTGGCAGAGTGCTGAGTGAGGCTGTGAAGAGGAGCCGTCCCTCCCAGAGTTCAATAGCCCTTCACTGAGAAACACTGAAACATACAACTTGCTTTTCGTGAAACGTGTCCCTCAGTTTCCCATTGCTAAATCTTTGTTTTCTCAAAATTACAGACTAAAAACATAACAAAACCAAATCCTTTGCCCTGTGGCTTTTGGGTTTTTGTCCTGAGCCCCCAACACCTTTGTGAAACATCCATACTGCATTTTGGGGTTTATCAGATCCATGTTTCACTCCTGTGGGCTGCAAGCCGTTGGTGAATGACCCCAACTTGATCCATCTGGGGACGTTTCTCACCCCGGGTCACGCCTCCCTCATCTGCTCATTATTGGTTTTGCTTTGCACCTGCTGCTTTTTAATGTGAAACTAAACCTTCTAAATACTTTTTGATAAGTTGTCTGGGCCCATGACAAATACAGTACACAAGGGTATGTGGTGAAAAATAATCCTTCCCCCCACTCCCTGCTGGTTCTCCCTGAGGCTATCACCAGTCCCCAGGTAGACTCTGTAATACTTTAGAGTTCTTCTAAGAACATTCTGGGTTTATGCAAACAAAGATATGTATATTGCATTCTTCATTTATTTATTTTTTGAGACTCAGAGTCTCAGTATGTCGCCTTCAGTAGAGTGCCGTAGCGTTACACCTCACAGCAACCACAAACTCTTGGGCTTAAGCGATTCTCTTGCCTCAGCCTCCCAAGTAGCTGTGACTACAGGAGCCTGCCACAATGCCAGCTATTTTTTCTGTTGTAATTGTCATTGTTGCTTAGCTGGCTTGGGCTGGGTTAGAACCGGCCAGCCTCAGTGTATGTGGCTGACGCCATAACCACTGTGCTATAGGCGCTGTGCCTGTGTTGCAGTCTTAATGGGAGGTGCGTGTTGGTCCGTTAATGGCACTTGATACATATTACTTTTTTAACTTGATGCAGAAGTTTAGGGATTGTCATATACCCGATACATATTACTTTTTTAACTTGATGCAGAAGTTTAGGGATTGTCATATACCCGTAGAGTATTTTCTTTCTTTCTTTCCTTCCTTCCTTCCTTCCTTCCTTCCTTCCTTCCTTCCTTCCTTCCTTCCTTCCTTCCTTCCTTCCATAGAGTATTTTCTTTCTTTCTTCCTTCCTTTCCTTCCTCTCCTTCCCTTCCTTTCCTTTCTTTCACCAGGTAGAGTGCCATGCATCAGCCTAGATCACAGTAACCTTCAACTCTCTGGGGCTCAAGCCGTCTTCTTGCCTCAGCCTCCCAAGTAGCTGGTACTATGTTAGGCATGTGCCACAACCCTTGGCTAATTTTTTCCTATTTTTAGTAGAGGCAGTCTTGCTCTTTCTCAGGCTGGTCTTGAACTCCTGGGCTCAAGAAGTCCTCCCACCTTAGCTTCCCAGAGTGTTAGGATTATAGGTGTGAGCTACTGTGCCTGGCCTCACTTATTTTTCTTAATGTCTGCAGAGTAGGCCGTTATAGGACTGTAACATATTATTAGACCAGCCCTCTTTAGGCATTAAAGGGGTTTCTAGGCTTAGGTACAGCACATCGTGCTGCAGTCCAATCATCCTGCACATGATTTGTGCCCCTATGGTTTTTACAGAAGGCATTTCTAGGAGGAGATTGTTGAGTCAAAGGCTAGGTGGAGTGAGGGAGCGTTTTTCACATACGATGGTGGAGTAGGGTGAAGACCCTTCTGGGAATGAGAGGATGTTTTCTCTGGGGGAACACGGTGACCTGACCCCCAGGTTGTACCTTTTTAGGGAGCTTCCTCACTAACTAGCTGTTGTGTGCCTTGGGGCCAACGCTTTGTGCTCTCTGGACCTCCCATTGGATGTCTGTGGGGTGATTCTCAAACTCTGGGGTCTGTTCACCCCCCCAAGGTGCCTGTGACTAGCGTTCAATTTCCTCCCTGGGCTTGGTCTCGGAGAGGCTGGAGAGCTCCATCTTGTGGGCTGGGTTTTGGGAAAGCCCTTCATGGTCTGCCTTTGTGAGTCTGCTGGAAGATGCTTTGTCTTCCGATCAAAAGCAAACCACTGGGAGGTGACACATGTGGCCCTGTTGGATTGGACCCTGTTAATCTGCATGGGTGACTCGTCTGCACACGGGGGAGAGAGACAGCGAGGTACCACGCACCCTTCACGCTGGCACTTGCCCAGGCAGCACAACTGGGGGAGGAGTGTCTTTGGAGATAGTCATCTTTCTGGATGTCACATCCCTTTTGTATCTTGGCAGTAGCTCTCCTTTTCTGGTGTCTGTGGCTTTTGTTCCTCAGGATGTAAGCTATACCAAGCCGTGCCATTGTATGGTCCCTCTGCTAAGAAGACCACCATCGGGCATGGGACGGATTCAAGGCCTTACAGGTGAAGACTGGATGGCTGGTGGTGGAAGGGGACATGTGTTTAAATGTGATGCTAGGAGATGAAAACATGGGGTGGATTGACCAGAGTGGGGCTGGCATTTTGCAGGTGAGAATCAGGGGGAATATGATTGGCCTTGATTTCTTTGGAAGAGGGTCTCAAGTGGGATGCCTGCGGTTATGGGTCCCTGAGAACCTTCTGGTGGTGGGGTGTATCCTTGTTACACAGTTACCATATACTCTGTTAGCCTAATAAATGCTGTCGTCTTCCACAAAGAACATGTGTGCCTTCATTTCCTTGAAATGTGTGGTCTTTCTGTCTTTCATGGTTTCCTGCTATTGCCACCAGGAGTGGAGATGTGGAGAAGAAATATTTCTTTGGAATAAGAACAGTATTGGTGCCTGGGTGGCGAGTCTTGGCAGCTTGGTCATGGCCTTGTCTGTCAATAGGGACGCGGTGGTGATTGTGGCAACATGGAGAGCTCGTGTCCATCTAAAGCGGGTGGCTGTGATGCCGCTAAGTGTGGTGCCACAAGGGCACATATGTGCCTGGTCTTTTTTAAAAGACAAAAATCTAGATTTTTTTTTTTTTTACCTGAAGTTTTCTAATTTTTATATTTTGGCAACAAATTAAGGTTTTATAAAAAATGTTACGTAGGTCGCAGAAAGACTTGACCTCTGAGACAGACAATGAGGAGGCAGGTAGAGTGTAGGAGAAGGACCATTGAAACGGCATCTGGGAGTTTGGGGGACAAAATGTGCTGTGTCCCGTATTCCCTTCCCTAGGGGCCCTCTGCCTCCCCGACTGCTTTTAAACATGTGTTTCTGTGTGTTTCTTTCAGATCCTGCCTCTACAGAGAGAACAGCCCAGAAAAGAAAGTTCCCCAGCCCTCCACATTCTTCCAATGGCCACTCACCACAGGACACACCATCAAGCCCCGTTAAAAAGAAAAAGAAACCCGGTTTACTGAACAACAGCAATAAGGAGCAGGTAAGGTGGCCCCTGGCAGCGGTGTCCATGCACTGAGGTCCCCGGGTCTTTCTAAGAGCCAGTGTCCTCGGCATTAGCCTTGCGTGGCTGTCATTTGCATGGGGCAGAAAGGGCAGCTCACAGTGGGGCTGTGTAGGAATTTCCAGTGGGCTTTCAGATCTGTTTTGGGGACAGACCAGTCACTTAGATGAGATGAGGGCATTCATTGTTCTTTAGGTGTTGGGGCTTTTCCTTGGGTTAATGTTTCCCATGTGGCCTGAGGACTTTCCCCATCCTGGGTCTGGCCAGTGGGACTGATGGGAGTTTTCTGTGGGGGTGGCTGCCTGGCTGAGGCATGTCCTCTTCTGGTCTCAGCTTTCTCATCTGTAAAATGAGAGGATTAGGTCTATGTTAAGAGGCACTGCCTGAGTTAGGCTCAGGTGGTTAGTCACACACAATCCCTTCTCATGGAGGACACACCAGGCAGCTGGACTCTTTCCCCTGGCGTCCAGGACTTGTCAGGTGGATATGGAAAATCTTATTCACTGTTTTGATCTTGTCTAAGGAAACTTCTAGCTTTGAGATTCTTGGATGCAGGCTAGACACTCCTGATATAAAAAAAATCGTAAGGTGCCCTAGTAGACTTCCTGGTGGACTTCCTCATCCCCCCTTTGGACTGTGAGATCATACCTCCTTGCACTGAAAGAAACCCATCCCAGTGTTTATGGGGTCTCTTGGCCTTCACCAGGGATTTCTGGGGATGCTTTTGTCCACGGTGTGTGTTATTGAGTTCTGGAGCAGGCCCTGGGGACTTAAGGCTGAAAGAAACAGGATTGTTGCCTTCACAGGCAGAGACCTCACAACGGTTAAATGCTTGGGCCTCGGAGAGGTGTGTGTTTCTGAGCACAAATCTATTTTCAATCTCAAAATTACATGGTGAAATGCCAGCTCTGCTTTTGCTGTGTGGCTATGGGCAAGTTAACCTCTTTTGTGCCTGGTTTTCTCTTCTACTGAAATGAGGGTTAATGATATTAGCACTAATTTTATAGGGTTGTTGTGAAGATGAATAGGGCTGAATGACAATAATAATAACAATAATAATTACGCCAATTAAGTAGGATGATCGTGTAGTCCATACATGAAATAAATAATATCTGTAAAAATGGTCACGTCCATTATGTTAGCCACAGGCCACTTGTGGCTCTGGAGCCCTTGGAAGTGGCAAGTGTGACTGAGGAATTGAGGTTTTCATTTTATTTAAATTTAAGCGGCTCCCAGTGGCTTGTAGCTACCGTATTAGATCGGACTGTGCAGGTCCAAGTGAGTTAAGATTCCCTTTACAGGAGAAGAAACTAGAGGGCCCTAAATTAATATCGAGGGACATTGTAATACGTAATAGTGTTGGCATCCATGATGCTGAGGGCAGTATTTGTCTAGGTCATCTGCTGGAATGGCAACCTTGTGAGGAAGGGCTGTATTGTCTCCATTTACAGGTGAAAATGCAGAGGTTCAGAGAGGTTCAAGTTAGCTCTTCAAGGTCTCAGAACAAGCAAGAAGGTGCATGTGAGCCTAGGTCTGTCTGACTGGTTTAAATCCACTGACTCCCTGCCTCTGTCACCCAGGAGCCATCTCACAGCTGTCAGGACTGAAGACTTTAAAGAGACATGAAGGCCACACAGATAATCCTCAAACTTTAAGTTAGCCAGTAATTCAGCTTCCTGTGCCAGCACTCTTTCCAGTTACCAGTGAGACCTGTTGTCCCTTCTGCGTGGAAATAGTCTCCCCCTCCCTCCCCTCCCCTCCCCCTCCCCTCCCCTCCCCCCTCCCCTTCCCTCCCCTCCCCCTTCCCTCCCATCCCCCTCCCTCCCCTCCCCCTCCCTCCCCCTTCCCCCTCCTCTCTCTCTGGCTGTGACACATGCACACATTTCTGAGTTTCTACTTGTCTTTTGCATCCCTTTTTCTGGAAGCTGATTTACTTGGGCAGTTCAGGCGTTTTCTTCTCTCCCTTCCCCATCTGTGTGTTAACACTATTTCTAGAACACTCAAGCCTTGTGACCACAAAGATGTGTTTGTAAGGCTTTGTCCCCCTTCTGGACTAGCAGAAGTATCCACTGTCTGGCACTGCTGCCACGCCCAAGTGAGACACAGTGGGACACGGTGGAGCATGAGTGAGAGCACGCGGGACCTGAGTATGCACCTCACTCCCTAGTCATCTTGGTATTGATGGTGGAGGGGAAATGTTCACCTGACGCCAGTCTTGCTCTGGCTGGTGTCATCTGGGAGGCTTGCAGTGTGACCCTGTCACTTGCTTTCCCATCTTTGAGCCTCCATTGTCTCGTAAATAGGGGTTTGAACTAAGAACATCCTAAGGTTTGTTCTAGTTTTGTTTTTTTGAACTGAAACTCCAGGCAGAGAAGAGGCAGGAGATTTTTGTTGGCAAAGAAGTTAGAGCCTTAACTAAAGAGGAGCAATTCCTGACTTTTGAGCCCATAATTCCTCCTAACACACAACATGTGCATAGTAGGGACAGTCTCTCTCATGTACAATCTGTTTTCCTCAAGGAGAAATTAAATCCTTAAAAAAAATTATGCTGGACATCCGTTCTTTTTTTTTTTTTTTTCCCCTTCCTCCTTTTCTTCCGTTTTAAGAATTATGAAGTTAAAGGCAGCAGATTTTGGTCTACAAGATAAACTGTGTTTAATCAACATAATGTAATGTCTATGAGTCACATCACTTGAGGATCATGAGAGTTTTAAATTAAACGCTTGTATTTTTGGGTCCTTACAAAAACTCAAGTGTCTCCGTCCATGTGGGCTGCAGTATCAAAATACCATAGATGGTGACTTGTAAATAGCAGACATTGATTTCTCACAGTTCTGGCAGCTGGAAGCCTAAGATTAGGGTGCCGGCATGACTGGGTTCTGGTGAGGTCTTCTTCCTGTTGTCCTCACGTGGCAGAAAGGCTGAGGGTCTCTCTGTTATCTCTCCTCTTTATTATTTTTACATTTTTAATTTATTTTAGAGACAGGGTCTCATTCTATTGCCCTGAGTGTCATGGCGTGATCATAGTTTACTACAACCTCGAATGTCTAGGCTCAAGGGATCTTCCTGCCTCAGCCTCCCAAGTAGCTAGGGCTAATAGGTGTACCACCATGCCCATCTAAGTTTAAAAAAAATTTTTGTGGCCAGGCACTGCAGCTCATGCCCATAATCCTAGCACTCTGGGAGGCTCAGGCAGGTAGATCACTTGAGGTCAGGAGTTCGAAACCAGCCTGAGTAAGAGTGAGATGTTGTTTCTGCTAAAAACAGAAAAATTAGGTGGGCATTGTGGTGGGTGCCTGTAGTCCCAGCTACTCGGGAAGCTGAGGCAGAAGGATTGCTGGAACCCAGGAGTTTGAGGTTTGCTGTGAGGTAGGCTGATGCTAGGGTACTCTAGCCTGTGGCAAGAAACAGATTTACATTTTTGTAAAGATAGTAGCGCGAGGGGGGGGTCTTACTACGTTGCCCAGGCTGATTTTGAATTCCTAGGGGCTCAAGGGATCAAGGGATCCTTCTTTTTCTGCCTCCCAAAGTGCTGGGATATAGGGGTGAGCTACCGTCCCCTGTGGGAATCTCATTTATAAGGGCACTAATCCCATTCATGAGGGCAGCGTCCTAATCATTTCCAAATGGTTCCACTTGGGGTTTGAATTTCAACATAGGAATTTGAGGGTGGGGGAGACAGAAACATGTTGTCTTTAACACTTACAAAAATCTAGCAACAGCTGGAGGTAAGCAGAGCCTCCCCCTTTAGACACAGGGCCTGTGCCCTCTTGTTTTTTTGTACTCCCCACTTTCCCTGGAGTCTTACACTCTCTGCCTGTTCTGCTCATCCCAGCTGCCTATGGGTCTCTCTGTGAGCCCTCATTTTGACTTTTGGCATATATCAAGAGTCTTCATCTCTGATTACTTTTTCTTCACTCTGATTTCTCTGCGTACCTGTGGTCTAGAAAGAGAGCCATTCTGACTTTGTTATTATATCAATACCATGCGCTAACCAATTACGCCACAGGAGCACTGCCATTCTGACTTTGTAAAATAGAAAGAGAGCCATTCTGACTTTGTAAAAAACAAGCAAACCATATGTTTCCTTTTTTTTGAGAGAGTCTCACCATGTCACTGTTGATAGAGTGCTGTGATAGCACAGCTCACAGCAACCGCAAACTCTTGGGCTTAAGTGAGTCTCTTGCCTCAGCCTCCCGAGTAACTGGGACTACAAGTGTCCGCCACAAAACCTGGCTATGTTTTGTTGTAGTTGCCGTTGCTGTTTACCTGTCCCAGGCTGGGTTAGAACCTGGTACCTTTGGGGTATGTGGCTGGCGCCCTCACCACTGTGCTACTGGCGCTGAGCTGTATGTTTCCTTTTTTTTTATTTTTTTTGGAGACAGAGTCTCACGCTGTCGCCCAGGGTAGAGTGTTGTGGCATAACAGTTCACAGCAACCTCAAACTCCTGGGCTTAAGCGATTCTCTTGCCTCAGCCTCCCAAGTAACTGGGACTATAGGCATCCGCCACAACACCTGGCTATTTTTAAGTTGTAGCTGTCATTGTTGGCAGGCCCGGGCTGGCTTGGGACCCGCCAGCTCTGGTGTATGTGGCAAGTGCCCTAGCTGCTTGAGCTATAGATGCCAAGCCATGTTTCCATTTTTAATGGAGACCTTTTATTACTATATAGAGATACAGGTTGAGTTTTAACTTTGTTTTGGCCCCTATTTTTTCATATATTGGTAATTTATTACTTTTAGGAGCGTTTTATAAAAAGTCCTTTTGTACAGTGGTTTCACCCCGTGGCAAAGGTTTGAGAGTGTGTGGGAGGACACAGTTTGTGGAGGAGGGTCAAGTCTCTTAAGTGTCCTTCAGTAGAGGGGGCAAGAAAATGTCTTGCTCAAAATGTCATTGGAGCTTTTATGGCTAAATGCCACTCTAATCTTTAGTTCTCAGGACATTTTGACTTCAAAGCATCCCTTTGGGAAAGTGTTTTCTTCCCTCCTTAGACAATTGAGAGATAATCTGGTAGCAGATTTGTATGCTAGGTATACCTTTGATCAAATTTGGCAAAGAAATAACGGGGCCCCTCCTTACCTTCCCTGAGTGCTGAGTGTGTACAGATCATAAAAGGGTAGGCCAGGACTTACATTGTTTAGCCCATGCATTATGCTAAAAACTTACAGTTTTGCAGAAGTCCTTTGTTCTGAGGCCATGTATTAACACTTGAGACAGTTCAGGAGACAGTAGGGATTGCTGGCTTCTTCCCAAGGTCAGGCAGCACTTCCCAAGGGTGCATCTACTTAATACCTAGATCCCTGGAGCTGGAGTGACAGGTAGCTGCCCCATTAACGTGGGTGTCTACTCTTCCCCTCTCTGCTGCCTCTCCTTTGCTGCTGAATGCCCGTGAGTCCTTTTGCTGCAGAACTCTAGGGCTGCTCCCCGCCACCCTCAACTTACTTTGCAGTACCCACGCTTCAGTGAAATGCAGGACAATGAAAGCATTTGCACTCCTTCTAGTACCTGTGTGGTCTCCATAGGAATTTGAGCTTGTGTTCTCTCGTCCCCTGTACATATACCCGGTGCTTACACACAGCCATAGCACTTAATGTGGGCCAGATGCTTCCTGGAGCCTGTTTTTATAAAGTTTTATTGGCACACAGTTACAGTCATTTGTTTGTTTTTTATCTGTGTTTGCTTTTGCGTGACAGTGGCAGAGTTGAGTAGTTACAGTAGAGGCCTGTAATGGCTCAGCTACATACTAACTTTATAGAACCCTTTATAGAAAGTTTGCTGGGCTCCTGGTGTAGGTGAAGGTATTCCAGGAGGGAATAGACAGGCCTTTTCTGTTTTATTGGTAAGCCAGCCCGTGGAAGGAGCAGGGAAAAAACATTTGCTTTCCTACAGTATCCCATAATAATGTGCAATTATCCCATAACAACACAGGTTGTAACCTGTTCCCCTTGTTGACAGGCTTGGTAACACATGCATGTGGGGAAGAAAACTCAAAACTCGTTTTATCTGCAATGATGTGCTTTTCTTTTTTAAATGTTCATATTTGTTATCAGATTATTTTTATGGAGCGGGAAACACTTACAAGCAGCAGATAAGAAAGGATCTGATTGACAAGAAGATTAACCAGGCAGCTAGTTCTCAGCAACGACTGCAGCTCAGAAAAGGAGGAAGTCTCCTGAAAAGAGTGTGGAGCAGCCTGGCCGTCCTCCTCTTCCTCCTAGGGACACCCACATCCTAGCTAGGTGGAAGTGGGGCGTAGATGGTGGCACCAGGGGAAACTTAATTCTGAAGATCAATCCCTCGCTTCTGTTAAAAGAGGACTTGAGTTACTGGTTAGGGAGACTAGAGACCATATTCAGTTCACCTGAAGGGGGCAGCTACCAGTAGATGTTACCAACTCTCTCTGTTCTGTTTGTTATTAACTCACTAAGAGGAAGTCAGGCACTAAAGTATGACTTAGAAAAAAACCTTACAAAAAAGTCTTAGTAGCATTCACTAGAATGCAGCAGGAGGCTAGCAGGGGCCACCAGTGAAGCTGGCTGAGCTTCAGAAGCGTTCCCCATGGATCGCATTACCTCCTGAGCTCCACCTCCTATCCCATCAGTGATCCCTCCTGTATTAGATTCTCACAGGAGCACGAATCTTACTGTAAGCTGCCCGTGAGAGGGATCTAAGTTGTACCTTCCTTGTGAGAATCTACGTCCCCCTTGGCCCCCTCCCCCCCCGAAAAATTGTCTTCTATGAAACCCATCTCTGATGCGAAAAAGGGTTAGGCCTCTTGTAGAAGACCTCTCTTAGGTCAGAAATAGTTCTGCGTGCTTGGTGTATGTAGTTTATCATTCAATGGAAATTTCTTCTCCTCCCCCTACCCCCACCTTCCTTTAGTAAATTCAAGCAGCCCTTTCCCTTGGTAGATAACAGACCCTTTACGAGATTAATGGTTCTCAACTAGGAACAAGTCTTCCTCCCCTTGAGACATTTTTGGTTGTCACGGTTACTGGCATCTAGGCAGGGATGCTGCTCCCCATCCTGCAGGGCACAGGATTGCTCCCATGGTAAAGGTGGTAAAGGCTTTTTCTGGCTTTAAGTGGTAGAAGGGGTTGAAGTTGAGAGTCCCGACTGTAGGTGGTATTCGTGTTTTAGGTTTTTAGTAGTCTTCTCGGTTTCCAGATGTCTTCCCCCCCCCCCCCCCCTTAGTGCACTATGAAAAACTTACTTTACATTACAGACATTGTTCTTTAAGAGGGAGCACTAAGGGGCTGGTCACTACATTATCAGAATCTCATTGTCTTGTGTGTGGTACAGGGAAAAGAGAGAGTTCTGGGACACCTTGGTTTTAGTCTTTGCTCTGGGCTCTGAGGTCAGGTTAGTCTTGCAGTTTGGCTGGGGACAGGTTTGAACCCTCCACCCTTGGTATATGGGGCCGGCACCCTACTCACTGAGCCACAGGCGCCACCCTGGTTAATCTTAACTGTCAAGTAAAACTAATCCAGGTTGAGTATCCCTTATCTGAAATGTTTGGGAGCAGAAGTGTTTTGGATTTAGGATTTTTTTTTAGATTTTAGAATATTTGCATATACATAATAAGACATTTGGGGATGAGACTCAAGTCTAAGCACGAAATTAAGTTATATTTTACATATTCTTTACAGACATAGCCTGAAGGTGATTTTATACGTTATTTTTAGTAATACAGAGTGTGCCAAAAAAAGTATGCACATTTTAGAAAAGGAAAAAACTGTATTAAAATTTTAATGCTCAGTTAAACATTTGTTATATGTTATATTTTATAACCTTTATTTTTATTTTTATTTTTGAGACAAAGTCTCAAGCTGTCACCCTGGGTAGAGTGCCGTGGCTTCAGCTCACAATAACCTCAAACTCTTGGGCTTAAGCAATCCTCTTGCCTCAGCCTCCCAAGTAGCTGGGACTATAGGCACCTGCCCCACAATGCCTGGCTATTTTTGGTTGTAGTTGTCATTGTTTGGTGGGCCCGGGCTGGATTCGAACCTGGCAGCTCTGGTGTATATGGCTGGCGCCCTAGCCGCTAAGCTATAGGCGCTGAACCATGTCTTATAACTATTATTATTTCAGCAAATGAGACTTGAATATTAACAATTTTACTACAGTTTATACCTTTCTCAAACCATGTATATACATCTTTTGCGTATATACCCTCTGTATATATGCCCTATCACAGGGAGTCAGGTGTGTAATTTTCCCTTTGGGTATCTTGTCAGTGCTCAAAAAGTTTTGCAATTTTGAAGCATTTCAGATTTTTGAGTTAGGGATGCTTAACCTGTTGTGTCTTTCCTAAGTACCTTTCTGGGTAGTTTGCAGGATAAAATGAAGATGGTATGTGCAACAGCATGTTAAAAAATGAAACATGAAGAGACTATTGTTAAAATGATGCTATTCCCCGGAAACCAAGTAGACTGCTCTGTCTTGAAAGTTGACATGAAACAGGGAAATAACTGACCGAAAGAATTAACATAATCACACTTAGAATACTTAAATGTTCACTTTATGGAAATGAAAGTAGGGAGGCTTAGAAAGATTGGATAACAAAGATCTGCTTACTGAGCATCTGTGAGGCTTTTAATTACGGGATTGTGGGAATATCAGGCATTTTGGCAACATTTAAACCTCATAATAGAAGCCAGGAACAAGGCATGGGTGCTTTCAATCTGGGTGACTCTTTGCTATTATTATGGAACTTCTAGCCATTAAAATAGAGAGAAAAGAAAACTTATGTCTAAATATTAGACATGAACAGACAAAACTACTGTTACTTAGAAACAATACGATTATCAAGTCAATAAACGATTAGAACTGCTTATTAATAAGGTCAGGATTAAAAACCTAATAGCGTCTCTATATGCTAACAACAACCATCTAGAAAATATAATAGGAAAAGGTTCCCAGTCATAGTATGAACACAGGGTATGCAGTCTCTGATGCATGAGATCTTTATGGAGGAAGCCATGGTTACTGAAGGATAGTGCAATGGTGTTTCTTCAAAAGTAGGGAATGTGCATGTGACTGAATTATTATTCATGGTTTATTGCCAAGGAATTGAGGCTCAAAGTGGGTTGAGTAGCTTTCCTAGGGTCACATGGCTAGTTCTAGTTATTAGGTCTTTTTGAACCTTACCGCTGAGCTTTCTTATACTTAGTAGATAGGATTTCATGTTGCTTTCTGACATACATTTTCCTTAGGATTTTCTTCTGAGCGACTATTTGTGTTTGGAGTAAGGCTTTGCAGGATTCTGTAAATGTATGTAGAGAAACATTTCTCCTGGCAATTTGGGACAGGAGAGGTGAGCTGCTGGGGTTTGGCCACCCATCTCATCTTTCTGCCATGGTTGATTTCAGATAAGAGTTATGGCTGCCCGGCAAATATGAGGATCTACCATGTTCAAAAGTCATAGCTTTAGGAAAACTCTTATTGGCTCATAAATGCTCTACGTGTTGGGGGTAGACTTAAGAAATGGATGACCAGGGTGGCGCCTGTGGCTCAGTGGGTAGGGAACCGGCCCCATATACCGAGGGTGGCAGGTTTGAACCCGGCCCCAGCCAAACTGCATCAAAAAAAAAATAGCCGGGTGTTGTGGCGGGTGCCTGTAGTCCCAGCTACTCAGGAGGCTGAGATAAGAGAATCTCCTAAGCCCGAGAGCTGGAGGTTGCTGTGAGCTGTGACGCCAGAGCACTCTACTGAGGGCAATAAAGTGAGACTCTTGTCTCTTAACAAAAAAAAGAAATGGATGACCATTTTTTGGTGACTCAAATCCGATTGTCTGTTTTCCAGAGGCCTGCTATTTAAAGAATCCCTGGCAAATTGCTATGCTTTTATTAGCTTTGTACATTGAGACTTTCATAAGTTTGGCTTTTAACTATATTAGCAGCGTTAGTAATGGGGGCACTGTGTAAATGCAAACATTATATTATCCCATTTAATCCCAGCACAGTGCCATGAAGTGTTACATACTAACATCTCCGTTTTACAGATGAGAAAATTGAAGCTGGGAGGTTAAGAGATTTGTCCAAGGTCACGCAACTGGTTAATGGTAGAGTTACAATTTGAACTCAGGTATGCCTGGGTTGTAGATGCCCTGCTGTCTGCTCTGCTAGAGGAGCCTCTTAGAATTAGCTTTCAATTCGTTACTTCTTAAGATAGAGGAAAGAAAGAAAACAACAACCCCCCTGTATAATAGCTGATGACCCGCTAATGCTATTTAGTAGAGTAACCCAAGATAGCTTGGCTTTTTAATAAATTTGTGAAATGCTATAATTTTTTGTTGTTTTGATGTACTTGTTCAAATTCCTTTTGAGAATGCACATTTATTTTGAAACCAAACCTGTCTTTCTTGCCTACATTTCAGTCAGAACTAAGACATGGTCCGTTTTACTATATGAAGCAGCCACTCACCACAGACCCTGTTGATGTTGTACCGCAGGATGGACGGAATGATTTCTACTGCTGGGTTTGTCACCGGGAAGGCCAAGTCCTTTGCTGTGAGCTCTGTCCCCGGGTTTATCACGCTAAGTGTCTGAGACTGACATCGGAACCAGAGGGGGACTGGTTTTGTCCTGAATGTGAGGTTAGTTCCTGATGAATGATGCATTACCTGCCTCGTTTCCTCTCCTTCCTCTTTCTTCCTTTCATTTTTAAAATTTTTCAAATAATCGGGAAAATCGAAATTTCTTGTCTTCCACCTGCTCCATCCTGGTCACCTTATTTTTTGTTGGACCAGCATTGGCAATGCTCGTAGCCCTGCGGCAATTGGAAAGACAATTGCACTGATTTTTTTTTTTTTTTTTGGCGCTTCTACATGGGTCTTTGGATTGTTTCGAGATCTGCAGCCATCTCTGATTCTTCTGTAATGAACGTTTTGAAAGTTAACTCCTGAATCTTTTAGCGTTCACGCATTCTGAAAAGATCTTGGGCTCTTCTTCTTGGATGATGTACCCTGCCGCATTGATGAACCATCAACAGTAGCCAAGTGGGAAGACCAGTTTTGGTTGTACTGCGTGGTGGCCGTCTGATGCTTGCTTTTATGCAACAAGTATTTCTTGAGCGCCTGCTAGATGCTGGGGATTTAGCAGTGCACAGAAATAGGCATGAATCATATTCTTTTCAGCAGAAAAGGAAAAATAGCAAAATAAATAAAAGTTACATATAATGAATTAGAAGAAAAGTGCTCTGTAGAAAGTAAATTGATAAGGGGATCAGGAAGCCCAGAGGGTTGCAGAGTGCTCCTTGCAGGGCCCACCCCCCCCAAACATAGAGACCTGGGAAGGCGTCACTAAGATTTGAGAAAGACGTGAGGAGAGGAAGAGTGAGCCATGCAGCCATCTGGGGAGTCCTTCCAGGTAGGGGGAACAGCAGGTGCAGAGCTGGAGGCTGCAGCTCTCTGGGTTGGTGGAGGCAGCATGTGCTTCATTTGTAACAAACTCTGCACACTCCATGTTAAACCAGTTATTAGAGTTTCCACTGTTCCGAAGGGGCTTTTGTTCTTGGTGACTCCCATAATTTTTTTTTTTAATGCTAAAAATAAGAATGTCATTTCCAAAATCCTTTAACATGGAATGTCTCTTGAGTTCAGAGGTATTGGAGTTAGGTCTCAAGTAAGGATTTCTATGTATGATATGGACGGTTGCCCAGGTGTCTTTAGTGGATAAAAAGCAAGCTATAGGACAGTGTCTGTGGTATGCTTTTGTGGAGGGAGAGAAGAAAGATAAGAATGATATGAAAAAAAATTTTTTTGAATGCATATCAATATGATGATGACATCGTTGTAGTGGTGTTCACCTCTAAAATGGTAAGAGAGGGCTGCTGTTCTCTTTGGGTTATCCTGGTTAGAGAGATCTGTGGAATATGCTTTGCTCAGCTAGGTCTCTGTGCTCTGAGCCTGACCTCATTCTACTACACTTAGGGGGGGAACTGGCACCTTTATCAAAAATTTTTTTATTTTAGCCTTGACTAACTCTTTCCAGTTGTTTAATGATAATGCAAAAAAAGATAGTGGTTCAGATGGAATGCTTTTGCTGCAAGTAATAGTTCCTGATGAAAGGCAGTTGAAACAACAGGGATTTCTTACTACAGGCAGGAAGAAGCCGGAGGCAGGGCCAGGCCAGAGTTTGTTCAGAACGAGGCTCTTGCCGTCTCATTGTTGACATGCGTGTTCCCCATAAGCGGAAGGTGGCCACTGAGGGGGTTCAGGCACCATGTGTGGACAGACTAAAATCCCCCTCTCCTTGCATCTCTTGTTAATAAGTAGGAGGATTCCACCCATCATCTTCTAGCTGATTTGCCCTTGTACTTGTTGGTCAACACTGGATTCCCAGTCATCAAGCAAAAAAAAAAAAAAAAAAAAAAGTTGAAATATGCTGATTCAGCCCTTTTTGTGTTGTAGGACCCAGGTATAGCTAGCCAGGAAAAAGGGCTGGGGGTGTGGGAAGTAGCCCAGGTGTTCACCGTTCCAGGTGTTGCCTGGAAACGAGTCAGAATCAAAGCAGCAAGTGTTGTGTGTCTATGATGCAGGGCCTAATTTCTTTCAGGGCTGCAATGCTAAGGCCATCAACCGGATGTGTCAGGCCCTGGCAGCTAAGCAAATAGATCAGTGTCTGCATCGCGCACTGCGTCCAGCTTCTGAGTGACTCTTATGTTGGCCTTTTTCTCGACAACCAAGGAGATGCATCTCAGGAGTTCCTTTTGGAGGCCCTACGAATGTGAAGAATGGAAACTGAATCCAGATTAATTGTTGAAAACTTTTCTCAGCTCTTCCTACGCAGATGGTTCAAGAGTGTTCCCTGACATCATCAGAATTTGCTATTTTTGTTGTTGCTGCTACATAAGGACTCAGAAACCTTAAGATATAGTAGTACCAGATTTATATAGCTGAATTAGGTTTCCAGCATTTCTCTGGGCCTCCTCTTTGGTAGGAATTTCCCTTGTTGCCCATGGAAATGGATGGCTGGACTCTGCTTCTTGTGCAGTTTGCCAGAATGTCCTGCGTTGGGTTCACATTAGTGGAGACAGAGAAGGAAGTCTGGTTTAGTATTAGTCCGATCCATCCCTTTTATTCTTTCTGCAGGGGAGTCAATCCTTCTCATCAGTGATGTCATTGAGTTAGTGCCTTGTCAGCTTCCTGAAAGATAGCCCAGAACCTTAAGAAGATCTGGAGAGGTGGTTGATAAGTATTCGTCCCATGAAGAGATCAGCCCGAAGCCATACATGGCCTTTCCTTTCATTTCCCATTGTTGAAACCCAAAGATGATAATAATGACGATTTTTCAGGTTTCTTTCTCCCCCCACCTTTCTCAGGTCACGTCGTCTCATGAGCTAAAAAACATTTCCTCATAAGGCAATAAATGAATTGTTGTGCTTTTTAATTTTTACCCACTGATCTAGTACGTTTTGGTCTAGTACAGCGGTTCTCAGCCTATGGGTCATGACCCACAGGAGCTATATTAAAGGGCATTAGGAAGGTTGAGAACCACTGGTCTAATAGATGGGAGCCTTTGCCAAGTGAAACAACTAGTCTCCGTTAGGCGGGAAGTGCGTTCTTTATGTGTGACTTTATCGAAAAAATAGAAGGGAAAGAAGCACATGGGTAGTAATTTCTTCTTACTAACCATGCATTTATATATGATTTTAACTTGTAGAAAATTACAGTAGCAGAATGCATCGAGACGCAAAGTAAAGCCATGACAATGCTCAACATTGAACAGCTATCTTACCTGCTCAAGTTTGCCATTCAGAAAATGAAACAGCCAGGGGTAAGAAGAACATTCTTCTTGGTCTAAGCGTCAATGAAAATAGTGACCTTTGTTCTCTAACAGCTTAGCTTTCCAAATACCTTACGTGTTCTCTGGGCCTGCATGTGTGCCCAGGTTCAGGCATCTGTGGACTAAGCGTTTAGGGATGATGGCATTCAGCAAACTCTGTAGTGAGCATTCTGTGTCCCAAAGGAGTTTAATTGGGAAATGACATATAGTAGAAAGTTGATGAGGATTTAAAATTCTGATTGGTTGTGAAATGAAACCTCATACCCCATTGGGCAACGGGGAAGCTGTCTGCTTATCCTCGAGGGAGTTAGTAAAATTCCATTTCAATGACACAGCTGCGTACAGCACAGTCTATTTATAACTAAGGTTGGATGATGGAATCTACCAAGTAAAACTCGACCAGTAACATGTCTGTGAGAATGTGGTTAGTTCCTTCAATTTTGAAATGAGATTTGATGCACCTGCTTTGCCCCTTAAAGGGCAGAGGCTGGCCAGGTCTGAGCCTCACTGTGGTGCTGCATGTGGCTTGCATATTTACATATTTATTATCATGGTTTTCAGGAAAATGGCAGGAAAATAACTTGTTTTTTAAAAAATGGCAATATGACAATATAGTCAGCATATGATGACAAATGTCAGATGAATCTAGAGCAGGCATCCTCAAACTTTTTAAACAGGGGGCCAGTTCACTGTCCCTCAGACCGTTGGAGGGCCGGACTATAGTTTAAAAAACAAAACAAAACTATGAACAAATTCCTATGCACACTGCACATACCTTATTTTGAAGTAAAAACCAAAACGGGAACAAATACAATTCACACCGCTTCATGTGGCCCCCGGGCCACAGTTTGAGGATGTCTGATCTAAAGAAACTTGAGAATGGGGTTTCTCCTTTCTGATTTTGCACAAATGCTCTGTAGGCTCAGCTGTGACCCTTTGTGAAACTCCGAGTCAGAGTTTGCTTTCTAAATCAAACCAATGTGTGGAAACGTAGGATTATCAGGGCTTTTAGTAATCACTGTGTTTTTATTTCTTTAAAAAGATAAACTTTCTTTTTGAGATTTATATCCTGGAGCATACCAATTGGATGTTGTTAAATTGGGAACCTGTTTGGCTCTTGGACACAATCTCAAATCAAAGGAAGCAAAAGTGCATAGTAGCCTCAGTTTGGTTAAAACTTTTATTTTTTTTTGCTGCTATGCCATGATTTTTATGCTAAGTATGACAAGGAATTATTTCCTTTTTTCATAGGCTTAAATTAGATCTGCTGAAGACTGTTTACAAAAAGAATGGGTCATGTAGATTGCTACCAGTATAGAATTATGTGTAAACCAACAAGAAAGAATTGGAGAAGGCATTAATTCCCTACGTAAGCTGTTTGACGTAAAATCAGTCAAGGCAGAAAGTTGCTGATTTTGTCAAAGCATCTTTTGAGCTCACAGTGGGTTATAATTGTCAATCTTAATATGAGAGGATAGAACCTGGGCACATACCGAAAATAATACAAATACCAAAATCAAAACACAAACTGGGTCTGTGATGATCAAAAACTAGGCAAAATTAGAAGATGGAAAAATTTGGAACTTCCCAAGGTCATGCTTTGTGGAAATCTTTAGAATTGTCTGGGCTGGGTATGGTAGCTCACACCTGTAATCCTAGTACTCTGGCAGGTTGATGTGGGAGGATCCCTTGAGCTCAGGAGTTGGAGACCAGCCTGAGCAAGAACGAGACCCTGTCTCTACTAAAAATAGAAAAACTAGCCAGGCGTGGTGGTAGTCCCAGCTACTTGGGAGGCTGAGGCAGAAGGATCACTGAAACCCAGAAGTTGGAGGTTGCAGTGAGTGTCACGACACCATTGTAGTCTAGCCAGGGTGATAAGAGCTAGACTGTGTCTCACAATCACGCTGTATGGTCTAAAACGTTGTCTCCATTTTTCAAGTCGTTTGTTGGTTTTAATGCTTAGTCTTCCACAGCAATGATGGGTTTGTTCCTGTGTATATTTTCTTTTATAGACAGACGCGTTCCAGAAGCCTGTTCCTTTGGAACAGCATCCTGACTACGCTGAGTACATTTTCCATCCCATGGACCTTTGTACATTAGAAAAGGTTGGCCTCTGTCAAAGAACCTCGTGGTTGCAGCCTACAGTTGTCAAGATGGCGAAAGATCCCCCACTTCCCAAACACTGTCTTAGATGGTTTCTCTGCATTTTTCTTGCTCCATTTTTATTTGGGTAGAAGAACTGTTGACCCCCCGACTTCTTTCCTCAGTAAACATTCTTCTAAGATTGTAGTGGAGGGTTGAAATCCACCCATAATGCTTCTGCGAGGAGCGATGTCTCGCTTTTTACCTGAAAAAGTCATAACATCTGAGAGTTAGTGATTTGATGGATGGGAGCCTTCCCTCCCCTTTCTTTTCGTTTGGAGGTGCTAATGAGAGCGGCAGGAAGAAGAGAAAATTGAGTGTTTGGGGGAAACCTCCAGATGAGCAATAAAGATGGGGGCTTCTTAGAACTTGGCCTATTATACTGATAAGGATATTTCTTGAATGCCTGAAGGTTATTTTAAGCCTACATTAAACTTCCACGGTAAAAATTACCCTTGTGAGGCTTTATTTAGATTGAGCACATCGTCTTGCTGCTGATTTTGCAACTGTTCACAGGAAAACATGGGTAATGAAATGCATCCATAAAGAGGAAACATTATTTCATATTTCTGCCCTGATAACTTAGGAACGATAAATTCACTCTGTTTTAGAAAATTGCACACACCCTTAAGGTGTGTTGGAAAAAAGAAGGGATTCTGAATAGACAGGGGTTGGAATTCTAGCTTTGTAAGTTAATAGCTTGGGAACTTAGCATATGTTCCTTAACATTACTGTACCTCAGTTTTCCCTTCTGTAAAATGGGGCTGATGATAAGCACTGCCCTGAGTTTCATGAGCTTTACATGAGGCGGTATGGCTAATAGAAAATAATATATAAAATATTCTGCTTATTGGAAGGACCTACTTGATAAATGGCAGCTTCTATAAGATGAAAATATTCACGTTATGCTGATAAATTCAGTTGAGTACCTTTTTTTTAGGGTTATAGATCTCAAAAATAATAGTATCTTGGGAAATGAGTAAAAGAGCATAAATACATCTGGCAAACTGAGAAAATTATGTAGCAATGCAAGTATTACTTACTGTGGTTTGTTTATTTACACTCACTGGTGATTATGCTCCATGGCTTTTTTTCCCAGAACGCTAAAAAGAGAATGTATGGCTGCACAGAAGCCTTCCTGGCTGACGCAAAGTGGATTTTGCACAACTGCATCATTTATAATGGGGGTGAGTGGCTCAGGTGATCCCTAAGTAGGGAAGTATGCTCAGTGTGCGTTGCACCTTTATACACACTCCATCAAAATGCACACCCAATGGCTAATAACCCAGAGCACTTGTGTACAGAGTACCTACATGCATAAATAGGGGCAGTGGCTCCGTGAAGTTCAGGGAAGAGCTGAGGTCCAAAGTGGCTGGAGGCTCTCTGTTGCTGCTACCTCTTACTATTGTTTCTAAAAACCTATTTTTAATGGACATATAATTGCTTAAAATACAATGCCCAGGTTTTATGTGTGCATTCAGTGAGTTTGACAAACGTATTAACAACAAACCCACATAAGATCTAGAACATTTCCATTAGCCTATTTCTTTTTTTTTTTTTTTTTGAGACAGAGTCTCACTCTGTTGGCCTGGGTAGAGTGCTATGGCGTTATAGCTCACAGCAGCCTGAATCTTTTGGGTTTATGCCATCTTCTTGGCTCAGTCTCTTAAGTAGCTGAGACTACAGGTACTCCGCACGAGGCCTGGCTACTTTTTCTCTTTTTTAGTAGAGACAGGGTCTTGGTCTTGCTCAGGCTGGTCTTCGAACTCCAGAGCTCCAGCAGTGCACTTGCCTTGGCTTCCCAGAGTGCTAGGATTATAGGCGTTGGTCACCGCGCCTGGCCTCCATTATCCTATTTCATCCCCATCTTGCTTTTCCCAGTAAAACCCCACTCAAAAGGAACTACTGTTGGTTTTCTGTCATTGTGGGTGAGTTTTGCATATTCTAGAATTTCCTCCTATCAGTGGAGTCATTGAGATCGTTGCCCCTTCTGGGTCTGGCTTTCATACTGGGATTCGTTTATGTTGGGTGTAATCAGTGGTTTGTCCTTCTTTGTTGCTGAGTGTGCTTTCCATCAGCCTGCCACGGTGACCTTATTGATACTGATGGACCCCCCTCCCCCAGCTTTTGGCCGAGGCTGGGTTTGAACCTGCCACCTCTGGCATATGGGACTGGCGCCCTTACCCCTTTGAGCCACAGGAGCCGCCCCCCCTCCCCCAGCTTTTGGCTATTATAAATAAAACTTCTGTGATCCTTCTCTGTGTGGACATATGTTTACATTTCTCTTGGGTGAGTACCTAGGAGTGGTGTTGCTGGACCATGGAGTAGATTTATAGTTAAGTTGATAAATATCATCCAACTGTTTCTGCAAAGTGGTCATATCATTTTACACTCAGGCAGCAGAGTATGTGAGAGTCCTATTTGCCCATGTTCTTGTCGACACTTAATACCGTCTGTCTTGTTAACTTCAGTCTTTCTTAAAGGTGTAAAAGGTTATGTCATGGTGGCTTTAATTGGCCTTTCCTTAATGACCCCGTGGCATTGAGTATCTTCTCATGTGTAGTGATTTGTATATATTTTTTGGTAAAATACCTCTTTATATCTTTTGCTTATTTCAAAAATTGGACTGTATGGAGTTCTTATTCTGGACCGAGTTTTCTTAGTTGTGTTGTTGTGG
Source organism: Loris lydekkerianus (assembly GCA_963574355.1). Lineage (NCBI taxonomy): Eukaryota > Metazoa > Chordata > Mammalia > Primates > Lorisidae > Loris > Loris lydekkerianus. The sequence continues at coordinate 29,396 of CAUYPK010032829.1, forward strand.
ATTTAGAGCGTTGAGTCCTCTGGCCGCAGTGGAGATTTTCATTTTAATCTTCCTTCTCGGGCGATTGATCATTGCGCGCCCCCCCCCCCCCCCAACATTCTCTCTCTTAATTTTTGGCCATGTTCATCCTCCAATGTGCTGCCCCACCTACCCTGTCGGCTCTTGTCCCCAGGCCCCCTGCGTTCCGCTGCAGCAGCAGTCCTACCCCTGTGTCTTGATAACTTCTCCCTGTCTTTCAGTGTTGGGCTCTCAGTCCTCTGAGAAGCTTTCCCTGATTTCCTAGACTGTACCAGGCGACCCTGTGAAGGACTCTAACGTGTCCGTAGTTCCCTGTATAACATTTTTTCTTTCTGAATGGTGCTGTTTTTATTTGTTTCAGTCGCTTATTAGGATGTAAGCTCTTTTGGGGCCTGTCTTGTTCCCTGTATACCCTTCAGGCCCAATGTAGACTGTTAGCTGGTGTTTAAGATACATGAATGGGCGGGTGTCTGCTTTAAGCACACACATTGCATTATTAACTTAGAACCACCGAGGGTGCAGGGCCAGGGGAAAGGAGAGGCACTAGGCACTGAGAAATCGTATAAAGATTATAAACTCCTCCAATATATAGAAAGGGCTGGCCCATCAAACCGTACAAACAAGTGAATGAGGTCAGGTGGAAGAAAAACACGCATACGAGCCAGATGGCTGTCGGCCATGTGATGTGCGGGCGATTATGGGGAACAGGGCACTCCTGTCTGGTCTAGGGAGATCACTGTGGGCAGCCCCAGTGCTGTGTTGGTTAGGAGTTATCAGATCTTCTGTGTTTTCAAGGCACATTGTGAAATCTTGTCAACACATTTATAATTTTTGTAAATATTATAAGGTTCAAAGAAAACATGACTTTTTGACCGTCTTTTGTCCTCTGGTTTAGTGCCATGGTGGAGGATTTGTACACCTGGGCTTAGATGCTTGTCTTTTTAATGAAGTGTTTCATGTAAGCATGACTCCTCTGAGCCTCAGTTTACTCATTAAATGGGCACACGATATGGCTTCATGAGAAGTTAATAAGAAAATGTACACCAGAGCGCTGGGCACATCAGAGCTATTTCTTGCCCTCTCTCCCTTCTTGGCTTAGATTCCGTACCCATGGGAAGAGTCACGTTCCTTTCTACTAACTCCCTTTAGGTTGTCAACGCATTCTGAAAATAACCAATCTACAGTCTCTAGGGAAACCCACATAAATCGTTCAGTTTCAGAGAAGATAATATGAAAGGCACCAAAAGATCGGCCCACTTTGATGGGACAAATCACATAATTCGAACCGGTATCAGCAGCCAGAAACCCCCCCCCCCCCCCAATTTAAAAACTTAATCCCAGAGGAAAGCAAGTTAAAATGTTGGAGGTGTAATCCCCAGTCTGGGGGTTGTAGTGTTTCCATTAGAATTAATCCTATTTTCTTATTCCCTTAGGAAATCACAAATTGACGCAAATAGCGAAGGTAGTCATCAAAATCTGTGAACATGAGGTATGTGTTTCCCACTGTCCCGTTTCAGATGAGCCCAGAGCGAGGGGCTGGAGTAGCTGCTGAGGTTTCAAGTTGTAGGATCTCCCAGTGGGGAGCCATGGTGATTTTGGAATGTGTTGAAGCACAAACAGAACCATTCCTCTTTAAGGAAAGTCCCCATATGTTACTAAATGCTCTGGGGGAGATAGAAGCAACTTTTTATGTTTCACCTGTAAGTCATGGGCAAGCACTGGGTATTCTGAGTTTTCTTGGTTGCCTAGATAGAAGGCATAATTTCTGACCTTGGCCCCACAATCTGTGGCATTCAGTTATATCTCTTTCACTCCTCTTGCAGAAGAAGTTTGGGTTTTGACATTTGGGCGAAAGGCCATGACAGTTTCTCAGGGCGTAGGCCCAGGTGTCCTGGAGAGAGTGTGTCCCTCTTGCAAACACCCATACTTTTGATGGTATGCAATAAACTTGTTGGGCTTGTGGGCCCTGAGACCGTGGGACAGGCAAGCAGCTAAAGTGACTTGCCTTTATTAGATCCCTCTTGTAAGAATAAAAACTGATTGTAATGACCTTCATCCTATCTGTGTGTTTGCATTTATTCATTCATTTGTAAAGAAAATCAGTTTGGGTATCATTTTGATCCATCCTTAGCTGCATATTTGTACAGAGTTTTATATACTGCCTTTGCACTTAGTTTATTCATTTATTTTTTGTTTTATTTTGAGCCAGAGTCTCAAGCTGTCGCCCCGGGTAGAGTGCCGTGGGGTCACAGCTCACAGCAACCTCAAACTCTTGCGCTTAGGTGATTTCTCCTGCCTTAGCCTCCCAAGTAGCTGAGACAATGCCCGCCACAATGCCCCGCTATTTTTGTTGTTGTTGCAGTTGTCATTGTTGTTTTTTAGCTGGCCCGGGCCGGGTTCGAACCTGCCAGCCTCGGTATATGTGGCTGGCACCCTACCCACTGAGCTATGGGCACCTCCAGCACTTAGTTTGAGTATTTTCAATGTTCCTAGGCAATTAAACACACATGAAGAAAAGCATTTTTCCTTGCTATAATATTCCTATAAACAGTTCATGGACATTATTTCATTGCTCCCTTTTTGTCATTTTGGTAGTACCCAGTTTCATCAGCACTTCAGAATAACAAGGTGATGACTCTCATCGCACTTCTGATGATAACCTTAGTATAATTTTTACAAATGCCATCCTAGGTCATAGGCTGTAAATGTGGCAGAGCCTTTAGGTAGAGACCACTCGATTATCTTACAGCAAAACTGTAGCAAATTAACAGTAGCCTGGAGTGGATAAGTGTGGTTGTTTTCTGCGTCCTTTCCAATACGGGGGTTCTAATTTTAAAAATACATGTATATTTGTTTTACCCCTAATATGATCAGTAAAAGTGGAAGCATCTCACTACACTTTTAGTTTACATTTCTTCCATGACAGGTGGTGATGGAGACTGTTTGGGGTAGGTTCCTTTGGAACAGCACAGAAATGGACTGGGCTAGAAGGAGATGCATTCCACCATTCATTCATTCAGTTATTTAGTCATTGGCCGATAAGTCAGTCGGTCAGTCTTGTGATTACTCCTGCTGTCAATGTGTACCTCGTGTGATGACAGGTGGTAAAGAGAAAAAGAAGGCTGATGTTGATGGGAGAGAATAGCAACACCCGTACAGAGCTGACATGCATGGGCTTTGGAGCCCCACTCCCTGGGTTCAAATCCCGAGTCTGCCACTTTGCTGCTGTAAGACCTTGGGCAGGTTACTCAGCTTCTTGGGGCCTCATTTTCTACCTTTGTAAAATGGGGATAACGATAGCCTTACCTCACAGAGGAATACATGAGTTAATACCTATAGAACACTTAGAATGATGACCAGCACACTCTAAATCTTCAGTAAATGTCAACTGACAGCTTGATGACTGTGCCCCTTGAAACGCTTTATCTCATTCATTTATTCATTGAGGCAGAGTCTCACTCTGGGCTAGAGCCTGGGCTAGAGTACAGTGGCATCAGCCTCGTTCACAGCAACCTCAAACTCTTGGGTTCAAGTGATCCTCCTGCCTAAGCCTCCCCAGTGGCTGGGACTAACAGAGCCTACCACCACACCTAGCTAATTTTTGTATTTTGAGGGCAGCCAGATGTAAGGCCCCTGGGGTGACACATCCTAATGGATGCGTCCAGTACAGACAGATGTCTCCAACTTCTGAGCTCAAGTGACCCACTTTGCCTTCCAAAGTGCTAGGATTACAGGTGTGAATCAGCATGCCTTGCCCTCATTTACTTTTTATAACAACCCTGTATGGTGGGCTCTGCTGTCATTCCTTTACTGCTGGAGATGAAGAAATAGAAGCTCAAAGATTTGTAGCTTCCCTTAAAGTCATAGAACTTGTAAATGGTAGAGTCTGAATGTAGATCCAAAAAAGGAGCTTCTAAGGCCTTTGGTTCTAAGCCATGGTGTTGTGTTATGGGAGGAAGTACTTTCTTAAGAAAGAAAAGGACAATTCAGGCATGGTGCTGCATACCTGTAATCCTAGCACTTTTGCAGGCTGAGGCAGGTGGATCACCTGAGCCCATGAGTTTGAGGTAGAGCCCTGAGTTCAAGACCAGCCTGAGCAAGAGGGAGACCCCATCTCTAAAAATAGAGATAGCCAGGCATTGTGATAGGCACCTGTAGTCCTAGCTACTGGGGAGGGTGAGAGGGAAGAGGATCTTTTGAACCCAAGAGTTTGAGGTTGCTGTGAGCTATGACACCACAGCTCTCTATTAAGGGCGACATAGTGAAACTCTGTCTCAAAATAAAAAGGGAAAAGGATGATAAGTTAAAAGAATTTTCAGATTGTCAGTAGAAATAAAATAGGACAGTATGGTATTAGCTGCTCTGGTCAGTATGGTTAGAGGTGCACAGAAATTGGTCATGGCAAGCAGAGGAGACAAGAATGGCGTGAAGGGTTTGGGGAGCAGAGCTGGTATGAGATGAGCTCAGAAAGGTGAGCTGAGGTCTGGTCATACTTGGGTTGGAAGGAACCGATCAGGTGTTTACATTTTATTGTTACCCAACTTGGCACATTTAGGGGCAGAGAATTCTTTGTTGCGGTTTCTGTTCTGCACATCATAGGTTTCGGCAGTGCCCTCCTGCCTGATTGTGATAACCAGAAATGTCTCCAGACATATTCCCACAGGAACATGTGGAAGGGGCAGACAGCCCTGATGGAGAACTGCTGGTGTAAGGGCAAGTCGCTGGAAGGACAAGGTCAAAGTCGTGTTTGTAGAAGATGGTTCTGGCTGGTGCACGGGGAAGGGCCTTAGGGCAAGAGTTGAAGCTGGGGCACAGGGGAGCAGCCAGCTTTCGTATCGGTACAGTGAGGAAGATGTGGCTTGGACTGGGTGGGAGTTTTGGGAACGGTGAGAGGCGGTTAGATTCATCTCCCACGTGTTCCTGCCGTGGGGCTTTGCTTAATCTCATCCTTCAGAATCATCAGGCATTTATTGAGGGCAGCCAGATGTAAGGCCCCTGGGGTGACACATCCTAATGTATTTTTTGCTTTACAGATGAATGAAATCGAAGTATGTCCAGAATGTTATCTAGCTGCTTGCCAAAAACGAGATAACTGGTTTTGTGAGCCTTGTGTAAGTTGGATTCCCTTTGCTTATTTTGTTTACTGAACCCTGTGCTTTTCAAGGCTGTCTGGAGACAGCTTTCTTCAGTGGCTTATCAGATGAAACTTTGGGTGAAGTTTAACAAAACTTTTTTTTTTGAGACAGGGTCTTTCTTGCCTGGGTTAGAGTATAGTGATATCATGATAGCTCACTACAACCTCAAACTCATGGCCTCAAGAGATCCTCCTGCCTCAGCCTCCTGAATCTGGGACTACAGGCGTGTATTGCCACCACACCCAGAAATTGTACTCATTTTTTATAGGGACAGGGCCTTGTTCCTGCTCTTGTTCCTGCTCTTGTTCCTGAACTCCTGTCCTCAAGTGGTTCTCCCATCTGGGCCCTCCAAAGCACTTAGGATTGCAGGCATGAGCCACCGCACCTGGTCCAAAGTAATTTTTTACTGATGAAAATAACCCAGGTGGGAGAAACCCCCTTAGGCTGAAAGTTTGTGTGCAGAGGGGGAGTCATGGTTTGCTGGGTTTATTAGTCTGGGTAGAGTGAAGGGAGCTTGTGAGAGAAGTGGGATGGGCCAGAGCAAGGCAAGGAGTAGGACAAGACTTGGAGCAGTGTGTCATCGGCAAGTCGTGCTGGGTCTCTATTAAGAGATTTGGAAATGATTTTTATGGGGAAGAAAGTCACCCTAGTGTCCCCCAGGGATCTGTATTTACCAAACCAGAGGAATACATCATTGGGGTAGACCGGTGTGTGCTTTGAGGGGGAAACTAGAGTCTCAGGGGGCTTGGAGGAGGGCAAGATAGGACAAGTAAAGTTGGGGAAACATTTGACATTCCCTCCTGTCTTTTGGAGATTAACACCCGAGCAGCTAAGTCTCCATGTAGCCTTTGATAAAGCGTCAAGGTGGCTAATATGGTCCCACAGCGTATGCTAGGCCTGGTGCACACTTCATCCTAGCTCGACAGAGGGTGCAGGTGTTGTCTGTGCGTGTGCTGCGTAGGAAGGTGAGCTCTCTTGCTCTTGGCCACCCCGGTAATAGCACAGCTGGGGTTTAAGCCTGCCTTTTTGTTTTGCTGTCATTCAGTTCTTCTCAATTTCACCCTGTAAGCCCATTCCCAGTGTTGTCCAGGAATCGTGGCCACACACCTTCTAGGGAATAATAACACGTGGGCAGACCTTGCTCGACACGCTTCTCTTCCCTTTTGGGGCCTGTATCCCTCAAACCTGCTTCATCCTCACACAGCAAGCTTATATGAGCACCTCGCGGTCAAATATGTATACACTCTGGATTTTGTTTCTCTTTTCCTAGAGCAATCCACATCCCTTGGTCTGGGCAAAACTGAAGGGGTTTCCATTCTGGCCTGCAAAAGCTCTGAGGGATAAAGACGGGCAGGTTGATGCCCGTTTCTTTGGACAACACGACAGGTGGGTCTTTAAAACAGACTTTGCATGTGTAGCTTTCATTAAACCTTTGCTGCTGTCATGGAGAAGCAAAGAAGGGAGGATGTGGCTGTTATTTTGTTTATTGCTGTGATACCAACCTTTGATCTTATCATTGAAAAATATTTTCCTGTGTTGTGTTAAGCTCAATGAATGCATGGGCTTCTGTTTTCTTTAGAAATGTTAGAATGTAATCTTGCTTTACTGGTTCTGTTGACAAAACCAGCATTGAATGGGTTTCATGGCTATTTTAAGTGCTGCTATTTCTTTTTCTTTTTTAATTTTCTTTCAGGAGTAAATTAAACCTCTGTATAAATTGAAATAACGGTTTTCAAGGATCAGAAGTATTTTCCCAGAGTGCCAGTAAATGAATCTCTTATCGTAGTGCTGAGTAGTCCCCTCCTGTTCTCTTTTCTTTGAAGCTACAATGGGAAATTATAAGGGGTTGCTGTTTTGACAGGTGTATACCCTCTTTGCCAGGCTTTCTGCCCTCCCCTTTCCCTCTGCACAAGGCAGAGTGACTTATTCCAGGTAATGACAAGCAGTTCCTTTTAGCATGGAGCTCCCTATGTGCTTAAGAATGACAGGTAGGCTGAGATGAGCAGCCGTTAAGATCTTCGCTCTCTTTTAGTAAGTGATGTTATGATTGAATGACGCAAAGACTCCATCAGGGCCTCACCAGGCAGTTTGAGAATGTGTGAATGCACAGAGGAGCCTATTTAAAATTCATGTCCTAAAAAATTATATATGCCCTCAGAATATATAGAAGGTTTTATACACACACACACACACACACACACACACACACACACACACATATATATATATTTATTTTTTATTTTTATATCTTTTTTTGAGACAAAGTCTCACTTTGTTGCCCTGGGTAGAGTGCTGTGGCATCATCGCTCACAGCAACCTGAAACTCCTGGGCTCAAGCGATTCTGTTGCTCAGCCTCCTAAGTAGCTGGGACTATAAGTGCCTTCCACACTGCCCCGCTGTTTTAGAAACAGGGTCTCAGTCTTACTCAGGCTGATCTCAAACTTGTGAGCTCGGGCAGTCCACTTACCTTGGCCTCCCAGGGTGCTAGAATTACAGGCGTGAGCTACCGTGTCTAGCCGATACAATTTAGATTTTTAAAGAACAGAATCTGAAAGATTGCTCTGTTTGTTAAATTTTTCTTGTCATCTTGCAGATCAAAGAAAAAACATGAATTCCAAAGTAATCTCCAAAATCATTTATAAGGCATCCCAGGAGTCCTTTGTCAGGAGATAAAATGGAAATTAGTTGAGATGGTGCTGGGTTCAGTAGGCAGTATCACGCTTTGATTTTAACCACTTATGTTGGAAAACTTCCCAAAATTCATTTATTCCTTTATTCAAAAAACTGCATATTTGGTGCCTGCTGTTCCCCAGGCTGTGTACTAGATGCTGGGACACAAGAGTGAGCCGTGGAGGTCCCTGCCTGTCTAAAGGCTGACATCCTAGCGGGGAAGGTGGATAATGCAGATGTGGTCACAGATCAGGATGTATGGGGATTATCAAGAGCAGAGTCTCAGGCTCAGGGTCAGGGAAGGACTGGGGCTCAGAGTGTTCAGGAAAAGCCAGGAGCACAGTGTGGTTTAAAATAGGCTGAGGGGAGGATGGTAGGAGATGAGTCACAGGGGTGGGCGGGAGTTTGGTTTTTATTTGAAAATCAGAAGAATTTGTGGTAGGCTGTATGTACATCCCACCTCTTCATCACAGCATGGCAAGTGTAAAGGATCTTGACAACTTGAGACAGTGTGTATAGACAGTAGACCCTCTGTAAAAGGTCTGATCTAAAAGGGACTGGCAGTGTATGGAAGTGGTCAACATAAGGAGTTAGACCTGCCGCATTGATATGCTCCTGTGATGCATGTCTCGTCTATGAAAATCAGGTCAACTTAGGGAGCTGGTCAGTGTAGGGAGGTGGTTAACAGGTGGGGAGAAAGCAGTCCTTGCTCCCATGGACCAAACATTCCCAGACCTTTGGGGTTGATGATTCTGGTCTCAGCTGTGAACAGTCCTCAAGGACCCCTTGTTCCTGACAGCCATGGAAGGAGGCTTAGAGGGCACCGAGAGCTTCACAGAGGCTGTCTCCCCAAAACTGGAGGTTTGGGCTTTGATTCCATAAGGGAGCTGTTGTAGGAGCCAGGCCCCTTCGGTTCCCTTGTGCAGAAGAAAGTAGCATGAGTTTTCGGCCCCCCTCTTCATGCCCACCTTGTCTTCTGTCTCTTCTGAGGGAATGAGATGTGCTGTTCATCTGGGAGGAGGGAGCACCTTGAGGAAATTCCTAACGGCATTCCACAGTGGCAACACCAGGGAGGTCTAGGAGTATTTCAGTTGGCTTTGGGAGGGATTTGACAGCTCCTCAGAGGTGGTTGGTCTTCATTCTGAGACACATGCTTAAGGCAGAACAGGGCGGCTTTATCAGCAGTCTGCCCTGGGGTGAGACTCAGGAACGAGATGAGAAGAGAGGCTTCGAGAGGCCTGGTACTTAAGGCTGTAAAGCCAAGACATATGCCTGGACATGCATGAGCAGTGTAAGTCAGGACAGCAGAATTAGGAATTGGAGAAATACTACATGTTAATTGTCAAGTTCATAAATACTCCACCAGAGTGAGCCTGTGAAGGCTCTTGCAGAAATCAAGGCATGTTCTGGAGAATCTCAGTGCATGTTTTTTGTCTCTTAAAAGAATTAATTTTTTTGTTGGGGAAGATGGTTTATTTTATAGACATACATATACAATAATGTAAAAATACAGGAAATATTTTACTGAATGCCTACCAAGTTTAATTCAAAATAAATGCTCACATGAATTGAGTGACTGTTGTGCACCAGGCACCATTTAAGTGCTTTTTATAGTAGCTCTTTTTATCTCCATTGTACTGATAAGAAAACTGAGGCTCAGAGGAGGTTGTACCTAGCCCAGGATCACAAAGCTGGGAGGAAGCCAAGCCGAGCTTGGAACTGAGACAGTACAACTCTATACTCCATACAAAGCAAATCTAGTTTCCCTGTAAATGATTTCCTGGGCTTGCTATAAGGAAAAGAACCCCCCCCCCCCCCCCTTTTTTTTTTGAGACAGACTCTCAAGCTCTTGCCCTGGGTAGAGGGCCATGGCATCACCACTCAGAGCAACCTCCAACTCCTTGGGCTTAAGCGATTCTTCTGCCTCCGCCTCCCAAGTAGCTGGGATTACAGGTGCCCGCCACAACATCAGCTGTTTTTTTGGTTGCAGCTGTCATTGTTGTTTGGCGGGCCCGGGCTGGATTTGAACGCGCCAGCTCAGGTGTATGTGGCTGACACCTTAGCTGCTTGAGCCACAGGTACTGAGCCAAAGAAACCCTTTTTTTACTTCCCTGATGAGCAGTTTCATGGAAGGCCCCTGAGAAGGTCAGGGATGGGACAGGGTGGGGACAGGTCACAAGAGCTACGGACTGATGAGCCCCTGGTAGTGCTGCTTTAGGTGCTTTTTCTTTGCTCCTCTTGACACTTGGGGGTCCCTGCTTCTCCGAAGTGTCCTGTCCAGTCCAGATCTTCACCCACCTGGTTGAAGCTACAGCTCCCCTGAAGGCAAACTCTTCCCTTGAGAGCACGGGCTCCCACTCAACTGCGGTCCCTCTGGAAGGAGATGTGGTTCTTCAAGTCTCAGCAGAAAGATAGCAGTCGGAATGTAGGAGAAACTGGTAATTTCCAGCATGCTGAGCAAACAGTTAGATATTTTCAGGGTATTTAGTTTCAGTTTGGGTTGCGAGAGTTGCGAACAGCCTGCCTGTGTCCTGAGTTCTGCCCCCTGGACATGCTCTGATTTCCCATGGGTCACTTTCTTTTAAAAATAAAAATTAGATGCTACTTGTTTGAAATGCACTTAACAGGTGACATAAAGGGTCCATTTTTTTTCTGCTTCTCTTTGAAACATTGGAAGACTTGGCAGTTTGGGTCCACATTCCTGCAGGGTCACTTTGGAGAGCAACTGAGTTTTCTACTTCCTTGAAGTCCAGTTTGTTCCCATTGCTGTATGCCTGGCTGGAGTTCATGGTCTGTGAAATCTAAAAGGCCTCCTTGGAAAAGCTCACTCCTGCCAGCTGCCCAGCTACCATTTGGGTTGAGGCTGGGGCATCATTTTTGTGGTCAACTTACATCCTGGGTGCTCCTACATGGGCGCTGCTGTCACCGATGGCATGGCTTTCAGCGTTCCCAATTTTCTCTGCGGGTTACTGGTTCCAAAACAGCTGCTGCTGGCATTTTTGCTCTGACAGGGCTCTGCATAGGATGCGGGCCTGTAGGGTGTGGATAGTAGAAAAATGGACCTGACCTTGACTGGGCGGGTGCCCAACCGAAGGCTGATGGACTGTTTTTTGGCAATTTTCTGTATGTATTATCCCACATTCAAAACCATGCAACTCCTCTTAGGGATGTGGTTTTCCAAAGTTCTTCTACCCCTATTTGGAATCTCAGTGAGAAAAAGGAAGCCCCTCCCTCATGTTTGTGTGCAGCTGAGTGAGATCTGGGGAATAATTAATTACCTTTTTGAATGTATCGTCTGGGGTACGGTGACTAAGTTTCTTACTCCACCAACTCAAAAGCAAAGGGAATTTATTTTTTTAATGGAATAAAATGACTAAGTCTATGTAGCCTTTTAACATTTCAGCTAAGCTTGGTTGTTCACGGTCTAGTCTTATGATAGAACCTGTCTGTTCAGCGGACCATTAATTAGCCGTTGAAACCAAGTCGTTCTAAGAAAATAGGATATGTGTTTGAGAATCCTGGCAAACGCACCGGGCTATTTTGGTTCACATTAAGAAAATAAAGCAACCTTGGAAATGGCTAAAATTGACTTAACATAGTCGCTTTCTCTCTTGCCCTCCTAGGGCCTGGGTTCCAGTAAATAATTGCTACCTCATGTCTAAAGAAATTCCTTTTTCTGTGAAAAAGACGAAAAGCATCTTCAACAGTGCCATGCAAGAGATGGAGGTGTACGTGGAGAATATCCGCAGGAAGTTTGGGGTTTTTAACTACTCTCCGTTCAGGACGCCCTACACGCCCAACAGCCAGTACCAAATGCTGCTCGACCCCACCAACCCCAGTGCCGGCACTGCCAAGATAGACAAGCAGGAGAAGCTCAAGCTCAACTTCGACATGACGGCGTCCCCCAAAATCCTGATGGGCAAACCCATGCTGAGCGGGGGTACCGGCCGCAGGATTTCTCTGTCGGATATGCCACGTTCCCCCATGAGTACAAACTCTTCGGTGCACACAGGCTCCGACGTGGAGCAGGACAGTGAGAAGAAGCCCACGTCGAGCCACTTCAGTGCCAGCGAGGAGTCCCTGGACTTCCTGGATAAGAGCACAGGTCAGCCCTGGCTGGGGGGGGACTGCTTGGACACATGGGTGGTTTCCTCAGGTGCCTGGTCCGTTGGGAACCACAGGGGAGCACGTTTTTATAAGTAACCAGATAGGATTCTTGCTATTAGTATTCCTAAGAGGCTTGGGAATGGAGATCATTTTTGTAAGTGGATAGAGATGTCTGCACATCCATCAATGTCCGCTGCCTTTTGAATTAATCACAACTTTTCTTTCTTTCTTTTTTTTTTTTTTGGCCAGGGCTGGGTTTGAACCCGCCTCCTCCGGCATATGGGGCTAGCCACAGGCATAGCCCAATCACAACTTTTCATAACTCTTTTTTCATTCCGAAAATTTTTGTTTTGGCTCAGTGCCTGTAGCACAGTGGTATGGCGCCAGCCCCGTGCACTGAATGTGGCGGTTTCGAACTTGCCCCGGGCCTGCTAAAACAACAACGACAACTACAAGAAAAAAATAGCTGGGCATTGTGGTGGGCGCCTGTAGTCCCAGCTACTTGGGAGGCTGAGGCAAGAGAATCGCTTAAGCTCAAGAGTTGGGGGTTGCTGTGAGCTGAGACCCCATGACACTCTACTGAGGGCGACATAGTGAGACTCTGTCTCAAAAAAAAATTGTTTTAATTGAAAGTTTCTTTTTCCACCAAAAGAATATATTTGCACCAAATGTTCAAATGTTAGTGAAACATAAAAAAACTTGAAAATAGGGTGACACCTGTGGCTCAGTGAGTAGGGCGACGCCCCATATACTGAGGGTGGCAGGTTCAAACCCAGCCCCGGCCTAACTGCAACAAAAAATAGCCTGACGTTGTGGCGGTTGCCTGTGGTCCCAGCTACTTGGGAGGCTGAGGCAAGAGAATCGCCTAAGCCCAGGAGTTGGAGGTTGCTGTGAGCTGGTGATGCCACAGCTCTCTACCCAGGGGGATAAAGTGAGACTGTCTCTAAAAAACAAAACAAACAAAACTCCCTGAAAATAATACTATCTCCCCCAGAGCTATCCCACTCCCTTAATAATCACTTTGGTTTACAATTGTGTTGTGTTTTTGAGACAAGCTAAGGTGCAGTGGTTAAGAAGGTAGAAGTGTCTCAAATCCCAGCCCTGACACTAGCTGTGTGGCTCACCTCTTTATGCCTTAGTTTCTCCATCTGTACGTGACGATCATAATATAGCCTACTTTTGTAGGTCCTTAGAAGAATCAGATGAATTAATCAAGGGCTTAGAACAGTGCCTGAAATAATAAGTACTGCAAAGAATGTTAGCCACTGGCTGAGCCCGGTGGCTCGTGCCTGTAATCCTAGCCCTCTGGGAGGCCCAGGCAGGTGGATAGCCTGAGCTCAGGAGTTTGAGACCAGCTTGAGCAAGAGCGAGACGTGGTCTCTACTAAAAAATAGAAAAAGTAGCCAATTGTGGCGGGTGCCTGTAGTCTCAGGTACTCAGGAGGCTGAAGCAAGAGGATCTCTTAAGCCCAAGAGTTTGAGGTTACTGTGAGCTGTGATGCCATGGCACTCTACTAAGGGTGACAAACTGAGACCCTGTCTCAAATAAAGAATCTTACCTACTGTATTATGACGACGATTGCTGCAAGGATGAGATGCCTACCTGGATCAGAGAAGTGGTACAGTTAAGAGATGATGATTGAGTATAGGAAAAGTAGGGTGACTCATGTGGAATGCTTTCTATACAAATGTAATTTGGTCATATGGTCTAAATACTTAATGAATTTTGTTGCCTCCACAAAGAGGTGGTTGTGCTCTTATTTTCCTTAAAACACCTTGGAGAGATGTGGCATGCAGAAGCTTCCACACTAAGTGTGATGTGAAGAGACCACTGGCTGGTCCTCAGGACCTGGGTTTGGGGAGGCACTTGAGAGGGTGGGGACAGGGGTGGGGCCAGGTGCCCTGCAGAGCGCGGGCCCCACCTCAAGGGCTCCAGCCCCCAGAGCCATATGGAAATGTGGACTCAAGGTTTTCCGATCCTTTTCTGGAGCAATGGGAAGTCTGAATTTTTCAGTAAAATCTCTCATTATTAAATGGCAGGGCAGAGTGTCTTAGAATGTTCAGTAGAGTGAGGGCAGCAGTGGACAGGGCAGGTTGGACCACTGGATTTCTGGCCAAAGCCTCCCTCTCTCTCATTTCTTTCCACCCTGCACCCAACCCCTTTACACATGAGCTTTTTTTTAAATTTCAAATTAATGCTAGGGTACAGATGTTTAGGTTACATTGTTTCAAGTCTATGGTAAAGTTCAAGTTACAGTTGAGGCCTTTACCCCTTGGGCCTGCTGAACACACCTTATGCACAATAGGTGCACTCTCCCTCCTTCCTGCCCCTCCTCCCCCACACAGGAGCTCTATGGTGCAAACATCAGTCCTCCCAGAGATCAAAATGAGGGGGACTTAGTCAATGGGGGAACTCAAAGAATTCCACCCATTTTGTTTGTATTATTTCTTGGGTTATTTTTAAGCACCACTTCTAGCTGCTCCCCAAACTGCTATAGCAGTGATTTTCAACCTGTGTGCCGTGAGAGGATCTTAGGTATGTCATGAAAATTTCTAACGATCACTAATTCTTTTCGAAAGACTTTCAAAGCACAGTAAGTATGTTCTTTGTTTTATTTATTTATTTTTGTTTTGATCAACATAATTTAAGTGTGCCATGGAAGTTTAACTGTGGGTTCAAGTGTGCCGTGAGATAAAAAGGATTGGAAAAACCCTGGGCTGCAGGAAGGGTAGAGAGTTAGTGATCTGTGGCTTTTGGTTTTTCAATATAAAGGCTGCAATCTTATTCTCCAGTTTTGATTCATAGCCCTGTGGTTCTAGCTTCTCAGGGCTGACCTGTAAAGTTTGTTTGGGGTTAACAGAGTTGGTATGGACGGTGTTTCAGAAAAATCTTCCCTCCTGCCCCCTTGCATCTGTCCAGAGTCCTTTATTTGTAATTCATTCATTCATTCATCGAGACAGATGCTGTGGCATTCTTGTAGCTCACAGCAATCTCAAAAGCTCCTGGACTTGTGCAGTAACGAATGAGTGAGGGACTGCAATCATAATATGCTCGCTACTTGCTATTGTTTCTGTTTTAATATTCAACTATAGTAGTGTTTTAAAGGTTAAATGAAGAATAAATGCAAATATAAAAGCTTCAAAAACACAACAACAACAAAACACCTGGACTCAGAAGATCCTCCCATCTCTGCCTCCCAGACTGCTAGAATTACAGGTGTGAGCCACTGCGCCTCGCCTGTCCAGAGTCCTTTACAAGCTTACTTTTTTTTTGGCTTGGCGCCTGTGGTGCAGTGGTTACGGTGTCAGCCACAGACACTGAAGTTGGAGGGTTCGAACCCAGTCTGGGCCAGCTAAAACAACAATGACAACTACAACAGAAAATTAGCCAGGCATTATGGCGGGTGCCTGTAGTCCCAGCTACTTGGGAGGCTGAGGCAAGAGAATCGCTTAAAGCCCTAGAGGTTGCTGTGAGCTGTGGCACCATGGCACTCTACCAAAGGCGACATAGTGAGACTCTGTCTCCAAAAGAAAAAGAAAAAAGCTTACTTTTTTTTTTTTTTTTTTTTGAGACAGAGTCTCACTATGTTGCCCTGGGTACAGCTCACAGCAACCTCCAACTCTTGGGCTCAAGCAATTCTCTTGCCTCTGCCTCCCAAGTAGTTGGACTAACAGGCAACCTGCCCTAATTCCCCGCTATTTTTTTGTTGCAGTTGTCATTGTGGTTTAGCTGGCCTGGGCCAGGTTTGAACCCTCCAGCCTCTGTGCATGTGGCCGGTGCTGTAACCACTGTGTTATAGGTGCTGCTAAAAGCTTACTTTTGATTCCATTTAAGCCAAGTACATAAACTATGATACTTAATCATTCAAACCTGTTGGCCAGTTAATTCCCATAGAGACCATGCCTTGGAGGGAGTGTTCTAAATTTTAACCTTGGCAGCAACTTTGTGAATCACTGTTGCCTGAATTTTCACTGCCATGGTTTTCTGCCATATTTTATTATATTATTAAGTATTAAATCTGGAACTTAGTTTTGTTCCGAGCTACACAAAATAAAATATTTAAATTGCTTATTGTGATTTCCCTAATATACATGACATTAATAGCATAACTGGTAAAATAAAACATGTTGGTGTGTGTACAACTATTGGTTTCCCTGTACCACATTAAAAAAAATACATTTCTGTAGGAATCTGAGCATAGGTATAGTATAATGTATTGAACTTAGCTTCTCTCTTCTTCGAGAGGTACAAAAGGAGAGAGGGATATATGAGATTACACTTCCTGAGAAATTCCTCATCATTTGATTGGCTTTTTAGGTGAGAAGTAATTGGATCCTTTCTTTCTTTTTTTTTTTTATTGTTGGGGATTCATTGAAGGTACAAGAAACCAGGTTACACTGATGGCATTTGTTAGGTAAAGTTTATTTCAGTAGTTAGAATCCTTTCCTCAAATATAATCCATTTGCCAATATGTGCTTGGGATATTTTATTAATCAAGAGCCAGACAGCCAATGAGTAGTACAGGAAGAGAAGGTGATATTTAAAATAATTTTGATCTTACAATTTGCTACCTTTTCTGTAAGGGGCCAGATAGTAAATACTTGAGGCTTTCTGGGTCTTTGTTGTAACTGTTGTCCCACTAAAGCAGATAAGGACCTAGTGTGGCTGAGTTCCAAGAGTGCTTTGTTAACAGACTCTGGAATTTAAATTTCATGCAGGTTGTGTGTTCATGAAGTATTCTTTGGATTTTCTCCTCCCATCAATAAAAAAATGTTAAATACCTTTCTTAGCCTGCAGGCCATACAGGAATAGGTGGTTTGCCAGGTTTAGCCTGTGGGCCATAGTTTGCCAACCATCACCACTGACTAAGAGAATCAGAAGAAAAACTAAGCCAGTCTTCCCATTTTACAGAAGTCAAATTGAGGTCCCTGCAGCGAGGTAGTTAAGGGAAGTCTCCACGGCCTGAGTCTAGGCTGTTTTCTTTTCACTGTACCCTACTGCCCTCTGCTGTTAGTCGCAGTAATAGTGTTTAGTGGAGGGAGAAGTGAAATGTCCATTAAATGTGTCCATAGTTGAGGAATAGTACATGGAGATAAGAGTGTGGTTTATCCAAGATTATGGGGGGAAAAAAAAAGATGGTCAGCTGGGTGCGGTGGTATGTACCTATAGTTCCAGTTACTTGGCAGGCTGAGGTGGGAGGATCACTTGAGCCTAGGAGTTTGAAGCTGCTGTCAGCTATGGTGATGCCACTGTACTCTGATCAGCATCTAAGGTGATTTATCTCCCCACCCCCAAAAGATCGTCAGGTCATAGGACAGAAGACCATGTAAGTGGCAGCGTTGAAAATTTTGTGACCAGCGACATTAGACTACAACTTGCAATGTTCCTAAATAAAACTTAGAAATCTTTCTTTTATTTGGGCAGTTGAGGAATTCAGACCCATGTGTCTATAATTTTTGGAACTGGATTTACTTTCTAAGATGTGCTTGTTCAGCCAGACGCCTTCACTCCAGACAGCCTGGATCCTACTGTCATGATGGCCAAAGTGGTGCATGTTCTTATGGATTTTCCTGGTTCCTTCTTTCTGTAGCCTCTTAGCTAGAAATGATGCCTTCACCAATGCCTGCTCACACGATTCTAATATAAGTCATTAATATTATTAGGGTCAGATTCCTGGGGTCTGCCTGTTACCACTCTCTGAGCTAACAGTCTTTTGGTCTCATAGCTCTGCTGTAGATTACTGTTTAGGGGACAGAGGAAAGCAGTTGCATATATAATTATTTTTTTAATTGTAAAAACTAATAAAAACCCAAACCCAGGCAGTACCCGTAGGTCAGTGGATAGGGCGCTGGCCACATACACTGAGACTGGCGGGTTGGAACCCGGCCTGGTCCTGCTAAACAACAATGACAACTACAACAGAAAAATAACTGGGCACCTGTAGTCCCAGCTACCTGGGAGGCTGAAGCAAGAGAATCGCTTAAGCCCAAGAGTTTAAGGTTGTTGTGAGCTGTGACGCCACGGCACTCTATCTAGGGCTACAGCTTGAGACTCGGTCTCAAAACCAACCAACCAACAAACCCCACCCAAACCCAACAATTTTGTTGTAAAATAATTGTTTATTATAAAAACTAATGTTGGGCTGGTTGTGGTGGCTTCCGCCTATAATCCTAGCACTCTGAGATGCTAAAGTGGGTGGATTGCTGAGCTCAGGAGTTTGAGACCAGCCTGAGCCAGAGCGAGACCTCATCTTTAAAAATAACTGGGTGTTGTAGCAGGCACCTTTAGTCCTAGCTACTTCGGAGGCTGAGGCAAGAGAATTGCTTAAGCCCCAAGAGTTTGAGGTTGCTGTGAGCTGTGAGGCCACAGCACTCTACCTAGGGTGACAAAGTGAGACTCTATCTCAAAAACATCATCAACAACAAGAAAAGTAATGTCACTGATAGCCCCACCTCCCATAGTCAGTCAGACCCTTAGATACTGTTTCCAGGACTTTTTTCTATGTTGCTTCATGAGTTACACTGTTAAGTTGAAAACTCAAATACTTAAGAAGGAACAGGTGGATATGGAAATGAATGAGGTTGGAAAGTGGTAGGGTCTGGGGTGAACAAAAGCAAAAATGTGCTCTTCACCATGAGTTGTTAACACATGTACATGTGCTTGTGTGTGCACTTATGTGTATAACCTTTATCCAAGCAGTACTTTGGCTTTTGATAACGTTGTGCACACTGGCATTTCCACCCTTTGTGTTAAAGAACTGTCACTCACTAGCAGACCTCAGAATGCTGAGGTGGCAAGGTCTGCCTTTAGGAAACGGACTTGGGGACCTTTTCCTGGTGGTTCTTACCAAGCAGGTTCAGTATGGTTCAGTACTGATTTTTTCAGTAGAAGCCTCCAATAATTGTTTTAAATGGAAACTACTACCCCAACTCTTTTTTTAAAAATAGAAACAGAGGTCTCACTGTCTTGCCTGGGCTGGGCTGGAACTCCTGGACTCAAGTGATCCTCCCACCTGAGCCTGTCTAGTAGCTGGGACTATGGGCATATTCCCATGCCTGGCTATTAACTGATAAATACTGGCTCAAATTTAAAAACAAAGACAAGCTATGCCACATCAAAGGCATCTGTGAACCGTGTGGTCATGGATCACCTATTAGCAATGTCTGTTGTAGAATTTTTTTTTTGAGATGGAGTCTCACTATGTTGCTGTTGGTAGAGTGCTGTGGCACCATAGCTCACAGTAACCTCAAACTTTTGGGCTTAAGTGATTCTTTTGCCTCAGCCTCCCACGTAGCTAGGACTACAGGCATCCGCCACAATGCCTAGCTATATTTTGTTGCAGTTGTCATTATTGTTTTAGCAGTCCTGGGCTGGTTTTGAACCCACCAGTCTCCGTGTATGTGGCTGGCACCATAACCACTGTGCTCCGGGCGCTGAGCCTGTTGTAGAATTTTTTTTTTTTTTGGGGGGGGGGGCAGAGTTTCACTCTGTTACCTAGGCTAGAGTGCTGAGGCATCATCCTAGTTCACAGTAACCTCAAACTCCTAGGTTCAGGTGATCTTCCTGCCTCAGCCTCCCAAGTAGCTGGGACTACAGGCGCCTACCACAATGCCTGGCTAATTTTTCTATTTTTAGGTAGAGATGGAGTCTCCCTCTTGCTCAGGCTCATCTTGAACTTCAGAGTTCAAGAGAGCCTTTTTTATTTTTATTTTTTTAAAAGCTTAACTTTGTATTCAGAATATGTTTTCATGCTGGTAAACATCCCTTCAAAATACCTTTTTTTTTTTTTTTGCAGTTTTTGGCCAGGACTGGGCTTGAACCTGTCACCTCCGGCACATGGGGCCGGTGCCCTACTTCCTTTGAGCCACAGGTGCCACCCCAAAATATCATTTCTATTCCCTAACTCCTCCTAGGCTGTCCGGGGGGTACATTGTTGATTCTGAGGTTTTATAGGTAGAGGATTTTTAGCAGGAATCCTTAACTCCCCTTCCTTCAGCCTGCCCACAGGGCTGGGTTATATGGGAGAGAAGGGGCATTTTTTTTTTTTTTTTTTTTTTTTTTAAATTTAATTTCAAGACTTGTGTTTCATACAGTCAGAAGAGCACTTAGCACAGGTTAGATTTTGTAAGTGCAGATTATAAATGATGTGCTTTAGCCCACACTCGTGTGTTGTACATCAAAGTATAAAATCTGATTCAATTATTTGTGACTTCAAAGGCAATTAATTGTTCCTTTGGGCAAGATTTATGGCTTTATAAAAGGATTGGCATCTGTTTCAAAGTTTAATTGAAATGAACATTTCTAAATGTCTTTTTGCTTTTAAAAATGTCTAGAGTGATTTAAAGCGTGGTTTCTTAACCTCACCACTCATGACATTTTGGGCCAGATAATTTTCTCTTCTGAGAACTGTCTGGTGCACTGTCATCCCAGCCCTGGCCTTTTCCCACTAGCTACCAGGAGTACCCCCACACACAATTAGGACAGACAAAATTTCTTCAGACGTCACCCTATTATCTCCTAGGCAAAGTTGTCTTTCCCCTGCCTCACTGAAAACAGTGCAAAGTGGGCAGTGCCTGTGGCTCGGTGGGTAGGGCGCCGGCCTCCTATACTGAGGGTGGCGGGTTCAAACCCATCCCTAGCCAAACTGCAACCAAAAATAGCCGAGCGTTGTGGCGGGCGCCTGTAGTCCCAGCCACTCAGGAGGCTGAGGCAAGAGAATCACCTAAGCCCAAGAGCTGGAGGTTGCTGTGAGCTGTGATGCCACGGCACTCTACCGAGGGTGACATATTGAGACTCTATCTCTTTATAAAAAAAAAAAAAAGCCATGTAAAGTTTAATAATATAAGTAGCACATAATTCTACCCTCTGAGGTGGCAGCTTTCAAGAACTGGATATACCTTTAGATTTTGAATATATGTAATGACATTGATAGTAATAACTTTTCTTATGGGGAAGGGGGTCCCATGAAACCTGCTTCTTTTAACTTGGCAATGCCAGATTGTTTCTTTGACATCTTTTTGTGTCGGTGTGTATGGTTCTAACTGTCAGTAGTAGAGATGTCACCAGATATGACAGGAATATGACAGATGGCGTGTGAATGGCTGAGTTTTGGACAACACTTCTGAGGAAAAAAACCTGGTTTCATGAAGTAATGTGACTGCACGTGTAGGGTACATTGATTTGTTTCCTTAATTATGTATATATAAAAATACATATTGGCTCAGTGCCTGTGGCTTAAGCAGCTAAGGCACCAGCCACATACACCTGAGCTGGTGGGTTCGAATCCAGCCCAGGCCCACCAAACGACAATGTTGGCTACAACCAAAAAACAGCTGGGCATTGTGGCAGGTGCCTGTAGTCCCAGCTACTTGGGAGGTAGAAGCAGGAGAATCGCTTGAGCCCAGGAGTTGGAGGTTGCTGTGAGCTGTGATGCCATAGTACTTTACCCAGGGCGACAGCTTGAGGTTCTGTCTCAAAAAAACAAACAAAATTTTAAAATGCATTCTGTGTCTTTGTTAATGTCCTACCTCCCAAGGTTATTACAGGGCATTTTGGCCAGCCTAGCATTTTATATACTCCTGTAGCAGCTCACTTACAAAGCCAGAGTAAAAGTTTTCAAGAACAGTCCTGTTGAACTTCACTGGAGTTGTAGCATTATTTATATTTTCCCATGTTAACAAATACATTTTTGTACCTGCTTTGAGAGTTTCTTCTCTAGCAAAAGCACAATGAAAGGATTGAAAAGGGCAAAGTGGCTCATAATTTTAAGTACCTCTAGTTGGCTTTGTTTTAAGTTGGGAGTTCAGGCACGGGATGAAACAGGAAACCCAGCGCGATGTTGTAGTAGTTATACAAAGGTGTAAAGAAGAGCTGCCGAGATCTTTCCATCTCACATTCTGAGTTCTAGTTTCTCTCCAAAGGTTACCGGTATTAACTTTTTGTGGAGCGTATTTCTAGTAAGAAAAGTGTGTGTATACTCAGAGATATGTGTATGTTTTAAAAAAAATATCGGGCAGCACCTGTGTTTCAGTGGGTAGGGCACTAGCCCCATACACCGAGGGTGGCAGATTTGAACCTGGCCCCAGCCAAACTGCAACAAAAAAATAGCCAGACGTTGTGGCGGGTGCCTGTAGTCCCAGCTGCTCGGGAGGCTGAGGCAAGAGAATTGTCTAAGCCCAAGAGCTCAGGTTGCTGTGAGCTGTGACGCTACATTACTCTAATGAGGGCAATAAATTGAAACTCTGTCTCTAAAAAAAGAAAAAAAAAATATTGATGCACACGGAGGCATCTGGTACACACCTGGTCTTGCCCTTCTCTTTTTTTCCTGGTCATATTTTTTTTTGAAGTAATTTCTTGTGTGAACATGTAGATCTGTTCCTTTTTTTTTAACGGATGGTATGATATGTGTGCCATCACTTATTAACTGTCATTTACAGTTTTTGGCCCGGGCTGGGTTTGAACCCGCCACTTCCAGTATATGGGGTCGGCGCCCTACTCCTTTGAGCCACAGGCGCCGCCTAGTTAACCGACATTTAAAAGCTATCTTCCTTGTTTGGCTTTTGCACGTTTCGTGCTAGTGCACCTGCTTGCGTTGTATGTGTGTGCTTTGTGTTGGGGGCCGCTTTTGCACGCGTGTCCATGGGGTGAATTGCTAGCAGTGGAACTTTGGGGTCTGTGTGTTTTTGTACACTTTAGTTTTGGATGATGTCACCCACATGTCATAAAAAGTTAGTTATGATTATGTGAATGCTCTCTTTTCTTACCTGCCCTCAGCACTAGAGGTGTTCCTTTTGGAATAAGTTTATGATTCAGCTAAAGGCTATTTCTCTATATATCCATATCTACATAACTCTGTCTACCTCTGTTGCCTGGGTTTGTATCTACGGGGCGTCCCAAGAGTCACCCATAAAGTCCTCATACATAGGAGAAATGAGACGATGTTGCTAAATGTACCTCTATTTATAAAGTATTCATTTGAAAAAAACCACAAAATAATTTACAAAGTGTTAGCTGCTTCTATAAAATTTTGTAATGAATATTGTGTAAATAAAACCACATCTAGCTGCAGTTTCCCATTTGCTCTGTGTATGTGGGATTTTATTTTATTTTATTTTATTTTATTATTTTTTTATTTTGAGACAGAGTCTCAAGCTGTTGACCTGGGTAGAGTACTGTGGCGTCACAGCTCACAGCAACCTCAAACTCTTGGGCTCAAGCGATTCTCTTGCCTCAGCTTCCCAAGTAGCTGAGAGTATAGGCGCCTGCCACAACGCCTGGCTATTTTTTTGTTGCAATTGTCATTGTTGTTTTAGCTGGCCCGGGCTGGGTTTGTTCCCTCCAGCCTCGGTGTACCCACTGAGCTACGGGCTCCACCTGGATGTGGCTTTATGGGTGACACTTTTGAGTTCATTCATCTCTTCACCTGTTTATTGACCATTTATGTTTTTCTGTCAGTGGCTTAGTCCCGCCTCTTCTTGGGTACGTAGCTCTTTTAAAATGGTATTTTTACATTAAAGAGTTTTATTTTGGTTGTCATTATCATTTCTTTATGGCTTATCTTGACTGTAGTAACGAGAAGAGAAATGGAGACCTTATTCTGTAATTAGTTATTCCACTTACTCATTTGCTAATTGTGTTAGGCTACTGGGAACCTGGCATGTGTGTCCTGGGTACCTGGCTCCCAGCTGGTGTCCTGGAGCTGACGTTTTCATGCCAAAAGGAAGACAGTGGGCAGAGGACACTTTGGCCATGTTAGATGGGCCAACAGTCGGGGTTTTGGGGAGGTGCTGTTGGAACTGGGACCTGGACATGGAGGAGTTCCAGCCCATGTGATCTGGGCAGGGGCAGGAAGCCTTTGCTGGGAACTGTGGGTACAACCTTAGGCTTGGGGTGGGCTTGGTCTTCTAGAATAGCACGAAGATCTGCCTGGCTGGAGATTCCAGGAGGCGAAGAAAAGTTGGATGTGAAGTTGGAGAGGAGGTTGGATTTTATTCTGGGGAGTAGGACACCTGGATGGTTGTAGGTTCCAGTGTTGGGGGTTCTGAGTAGGGTGCCGTGCTATGTGCTTGCTGGGAGGCCTGCGGGAAGCCCCGGGGGTGGGGATGGGCCGGGCAGTGTTGACTTGTTTCTCCCCCTTCCCCCCAGGAGCTATTTTAGACATTTTTCCCTCGTGGCCCTCCTGTGAGATTTTTTTTAAATGGAGGTTAAATTCACATAAAATTATTTTAAATAAACAATTTAGTAGCATTTAGCGAATTCAGAGTTCTGCATAGCTGCTACCTCTGTCAGTTCTAAAGTATTTATTTCCATTACTCCTGGATAAAACCCTGTACTCACTAAGCGGTCATCCTGGCTCACGACCCCCCCTTCATCCTACCACCTGCCCCTGGCAACTGCTAACGTTCATTCTGTTTGTGTATGTTTACCTATTCTGGCTATTTCTTTCACACACACACACACCCCCCTTTCTTTTCTTGAGACAGTGTTTCACTCTGTTGCTTGGGATAGAGTGCCCTGGCATCATAGCTCACAGCAACCTCAAACAAACTCTTGGGCTCAAGTGATCCTCTTGTGGAAGCCTCCCAGATTGCTAGGATTATAGGCATGAGCCACCGGCCAGATAGTGGCTGTTTAGTGCATCGTAGAAGGTTTAGCTGCGCCCCTGATATCTCCACCTACAAGATGGCCAGTAGTAATCCCACTCGTTAAGTTATGTTAACCCAACAAATGTGTACACACATTGTCCACTGTGTCCTGGGGAACAGAACTGCTGTGCATGAGCATCAGTGTTTCTAACATAGGTGGTTCACGTTGTGAAGCCAAAGTCCTGGGGAAACAGAAAACCATGTTACGATAATAGCATGCAATTACCAGAGTGCTCACTAGCTGCCAGGCACCCTTCAGATGACTGATTGATTTAATCCTCACAACGACCTGATGAGGTGTAGGGACTTTTTAATCAACCCATCACATCATATAATTAGTATCTCTCTGCCACTGCCAGGAAGAGAGATGCAGAGGTGACAGCAATTTGCCCAAGGTTACGCAGCACGTCAGCAGCTGGAACCAGGACTAGAGTCTGCAGTGTCTGGCTCCCAATCCAGGCCTCTTTACATCTGGAGTCTTTCCTACTATATTACATTAAAAATGATGTTGGCAGGGCCTGGCAGGGGAGCTAAGATTAGCTCATGTCTATTGGCTGACCTCGTTGGTGTACAAGTATTAACCCATCAAATCTGTGTTCTGCGTGCTCCCATTTGGCAGGTGAGAAAACTGAGGCAAGTTCCCATGTGTCCCAATCACCTTTGAAACCTGTGGGGATGTCTTAATTCCTAACCTTAGTCTGCCGTTAGTGTATTTCTCTGAAGGGCTGGGTCATCTCGGCTTGTCTCTCTTGCTCATCTCAGGAGAGCTGGCCATTTCCTTGTCAGTCACGTGTTTACTCCAGGTTGTCTTTACATGAGCCCAAAAAGCTTTAACAGGATAGTGTCCCAGGAATGGGGATCATTGAGAGCAAAGGGGCCTGCAGGATGGCAAAGGTTCTTCAGGAGCTTCTGTTGGTCCCTCTGAAAGCTTGTTTGTTTTTTAAAAATCTTTTGGTTTCCTGTCCTTCCTCCACCCTGTGCAGTGAAGCTGAGAAAGAGCGGTTGTCGGTAGTTTTAAGGAATTTTTCTTTTTAAAGCCTCAAGCATAGGTGCAATTCTCTGTCCTCTTGTAAAAGTTCGAAATACCATAAAGAGGGAGATAATTTTCCAACGTCTCCTTCATTCCATCTGGCACTGAGTTTGGCTTCACGCAGCCCCCGGAACCTTTGAAATGGGAGCTGGAGATTTCCCAGGGGCCGCCTTGGTCCCTGGCAGGTGCAGAGGCCACACACAAGCTGCTGCGGCGTCTTCCCCCAGACAGATGACATGCCTGTGTAAGCCTGGCTCCGGGTCTCTGCATCTGGACCATGTGGGGGTTGCTGTAATCGCTGTTTATTTTGAGATTTATACCCGTGAATCGGCCAAACCAATTTTAGTGGCAGCTTAGCTGATTTGTCTTAGAGCTTTGTGCTTAGTAGAATAACTAAGGAGGGCTCCTTCCTTTGTGGCTTTAATGGTTTAACGTCAGATAAAGCCCTTTGCCTGAAATAAACGGCCAGCCCTCCCCACCCCACCCCATTTGTGAGGCTGTAGTGGCCTTTTTGAAATCAAATACAATTTCACTATTTCTCTATTCTCTCCCTACCCCACACCTACACGTTTTACTTGTTTGCTTTATTTGCAAATTTGTCTTTTAACAATGACATACTTTTTCAGCTTCTCCAACCTCCACAAAGACGGGACAAGCAGGGAGTCTGCCCGACAGCCCGAAACCTTTCTCTCCTCAACCGTCGACTCCAGTTACAACGAAAACGGACAAAACATCCACCACTGGGAGCATCCTGAATCTTAACCTGGGTCAGTTTTTGGAAGTACCTTTCTCTGGCAGCTGGGAATATTTTTGGAAGTTGACATACCCTCTTTTGTATGTGGTTCCTGGACCTTGAACTTCTCTGTGCAAAAAAAATGTAAAAGGTTCAGGGGGTCCAGGAAGGGATTTCTTGAGGCTTGTGGACATGCAGAGTAGTTTGGCCTTGGAGCCTTCTCTGTCCTGTTCCCTGTATGTAACCACTTACCTACTTTGAATGGAAACACATTTCTTAAATCACTGTTTGCCCTTGCTGTGTGCAGATTTTTTTTTGAAATGCTGGTTTTCATTCCCTGAATGATAATAATAATAAATTGGAGTAGAACGTCTGTAAGTTGACCACCCAAAGGGATGTATAACAAACTTTCAGCATATGGAAGTGTCTGACACACAGAAAGAGGCCTCCTGGACTGACACATACAGGTGGTGGGTGTCTGGTCTATGAGAATTAGGTCAACTTAAGGAGGTGGTCAACTATAGAGGTTATGCTGTATTTGTTAACATGTTAGGTTGTTGGTTGTTTTAAAAAACTCTACCTTATGGGCAGTGCCTATGGGTCAGTGGGTAGGGCACTGGCCCCATACACTGAGGGTGGTGGGTTGGAACCCGGCCCTGGCCAAACTGCAACAAAAAGTAGCCAGGCATTGTGGCAGGCACCTGTAGTCCCAGCTACTCGGGAGGCTGAGACAAGAGAATTGCCTAAGCCCAAGAGCTAGAAGTTGCTGTGAGCTGTGACACCACGGCACTCCACCGAGCGTGATAAAGTGAGACTCTGTCTATAAAAAAAAAAAGCACAAATTCTACCTTAGGCCAAAATCTTTAGCAAAAACTGGTACCCAGAAATGCTAAACAAACAAGATTGATTGATTTACCCCATCATGACTCCTGATTTTCATCGAACATCTGTTATGTGCTAGGCTGGAGAGCAAGTTGGCTAAGGCTCCTGCTCTTGTTAAGCTTGGGTTGTAGAAAGGGAGAGACAGTAACCAAGGTAAATAAGCAAGAGATGTTCACAGCATGAGGGATGCCTGGACTGTAAAGCGTGTGGATGTGATAAGGAGACAGGTGGGCAGGTTGGGGCAGAAGTAGCGGTTTCACTCAGGGGGAAGGGCTTAAGGAGGCTGTCCTTTGAGGAGGTGATGTTTGAACTGAAATTTGCATGACAAGAAAACCTAGTCATGCCACTCTCTGAGGACCAACAGTCTGGAAGGAATAAGAGTTTGTAAAGGCCCTGGGATAAAGATCAACTTGGTGTGTTATAGGAGCAGCAAGGAGGCTGGGGTGGCTGCATCTGGCTGAGTGAGGCAGATGGAGTCGGGAGAACAGGGGCCTCGTAGACCCTGACGTGGAGGGATGTGGACGGACTTCACGCTCCAGCAGGACCACCCTGCATGCTGTTCCAATAGTTCCTCTGAGTTCATTATTCTTGTCTGGAGGCAATTTTATTAGCATCCCCCACTCCTTGCACTATCTGGAGACATTTCTGGTCGTCACCCCTGGCGGGGTGGAGGGCTCCAGTGCATAGTGCAGGCCCTATAACAGAGAAGTGCTAGATGTGTCAGTAATTGTGCTGGTGATTTGGGAAAGTAGGAGCCGAAGTTTTAGTTTAGATTCTGTAAGTGTGAGATGTCTGTTAGACCCTGGGCAGAGAGGATGGAAGGGCAGCTGTGGGCAGGAATTAGGGCGCCCCGAGGCCAGGGCAGGGCAGCCAGTGTAATTCTGGGAATCTTGTTTATTCATGGATAGCTGGAGTTCTTGTGACTGTGATGGAGGAGGGGGCCACATGGGAGGTTGGAGGCTGGGCCTCTAGGCCTAGTGAGGTTTGTGTGACAGTTCTGCGGCCGTGTCCTGCAGTGCCACGTTCTGTTGGAGAAACTGAGGCCTGGAGAGGAGGTTTGAGGTGCCCAGGATCCAGAGTCTGGGTGGCAGCAGGGCTGGAGGAGCTGAGCCTGTTTCTCCATCCTGGGTCACATGGTCGTGCGGCCCAAATGTAATGGGACAGCTGTGGTGGTTGCTTTTGGGGCATGAGTTCCTATCGATTATTTGGTTCCTCCCTTAAATGAAAGGGGGACCCATTCGCTGCCTTGGGAACATTGACTGTTCCCAAAATTGCATTCGCTTTCTCACGCCCTCCTCCCGCCTCCATATCCCGAAAAGCAATGCTGTGTGGAGGTGTTCTCACGGTGGCATTTCCTCTCTCCCAGGCACGCTTGGCAAGAATAGCTCTTTCCCTAAACCGGTGGTCACTGGGCATCCTCAGGACACGATGGGTCTTTCCATGTGGCTTGATCCAGCGTGGGGGTGAAAGAGTTCTTCCTGCCATGTGTCCTGGTGGGCGGGCGCCAGGGTGGGTCGGCCCAGGGGAGGCTGAGGCTTGTCTGTCCTCGGTCTTGGTGGCTCTTCCAGTCCTGGGATACATGCTCATCTTCGTCAGCGGGATTGAAAACCCTGGGAATGTGGGTGTTTTATGGGCTGGGATTTCAATTACCTAATGAGAAGAGGATTAGTTAGGGACCAGCAGAAGTACTGTGGGTGGGTAGAAAAGTTAGAGCCTAGAGGGAAGTGCCAAAGAATTCTCTAGCAGTTCCCCAGGGACTGAGCATGTGCTTTATGGGGCTTGTTTATGTCTATCATCCATGCAAAATAGATTTTATTTTCTGTATATTAACACTATTAAAAAGAACTAGGACAACCTTTGAAGTATGTATTAGCCCTATTTCACAGAAATGTAAACTGAGGGAGGCCAAGATTGCATATGGCTGTGGTAGAGTTTGGCCTTTAGGCTTGTCTGCCTAAGCTCTTAGCTGAGATGCCTGACCGCAGTGTCACACAACAGGGCCTCATCTTGACTGTCGTGGCCCTTGGCAGTGTTCCCTGTGCCTGTTGGATAAGGCTGCTCGGTTGTAGATGTGGTTGTAGATGTCGGGGGTAAGTGAAGATTTGGAATTGGCAATAACATGGAGAACTAAGTGCCTTTCTCAAGGAAATAGCTCTCAGCAGTTGAACTTGTCAGACTGGATTTTCAAGAAAAACAAATCCAGATTTTTATGTGAATTCTCCTAGTTTTTAAACGTTGGCAATTAATTTTCATTAAAAACATAAAACCAAGGGCCAGGTGTGGTGGCTCACACCTATAACCCCAGCATTTGGGAGGCCAAAGCTGGCGGATTACCTGAGCTCAGGGGTTCGAGACCAGCCTGAGCCAGAGCGAGACCCCATCTGTAAAAACAGCTGGGTGTTGTGTCGGGTGCCTGTAGTCCCAGCTACTTGGGAGGCTGAGGCAAGAGGATCGCTTGAGCCCAAGAGTTTGAGGTTGCCGTGAGCTAAAATACCATGGCACTCAACCAAGAGTGACCAAATAAGACTCTGTTTAAAAAAAAAAAACAAAAACAAAGAACACAAAACAAACAAAAATAAATAAATAAAACCAGAAACTCTACTTGGGGCAAACAACAACAACAACAACAACAAAAATACAACCAAAAATGCAAAAACCAGTCCATGGGTCACTATTAATTTACTTAACTGCTCTTTCACTGTGGTCATATGTGTGTGCAGAGCCCTGGGTCTGGCCCTGTTGCCAGCACCTTGTTCCCTCATGTGCTGTCTTCTCTCTAAAGTGAGGAGCTGATCCCCAGGGGATTGCTAGGAGCCCCCTTCTGTGACACAGTGGGGATCAGTGGTCATAAACAGGAATGAGTTTCTGAAGCTAGAAGAGAAGGGGAGGAGCGCCTGCTTGTTTTCTTCCAGACTCCTGTTTGCCCTGTCTGGTAATCCCATCTCTTCTTACCTCGCTCAGGGTGTTTACTGTGGGCTGAAGGAGTTCTGCAGCTCCCGAGTCCTGTTAGTGACAAAAATGTGCCTTGATGCTCTGGTGAAGATGTCAACAGAGCAATAGAAAGTTGTCAGAGCTGGAGCACTTCTGCTTGTTTATTTCTTCATAAAGAAAGGAGGCGTCCTTTCTTTTTGTGCATAAAGTAATACCTTGGAAGCCGGGCATTCTTTGAGCCCATGAATGCAGAACTAGGGCTCAGATATCCCCGATGTTGTCTTAGTTTTCTTTTCTTTTTCTTTTTGAGACAGATAGTAGAGTGCAGTGGCGTCACAGCTCACAACAACCTCAAACTCTTGCACTTAAGTGCTTCTTGCCTCAGCCTCCCAAGCAGCTGGGATATAGGCACCTGCACAACTCCTTTTTTTTTTTTGTTTTGCAGGTTTTGGCCAGGGCTAGGTTGGAACCCGCCACCTCCAGTATATGAGGCCGGTACCTGGCTGTTTTTCTTTTTGTTGTTGTTGCAGTTGCTACTGTTGTTTTAGCTGGTCCAGTTTGAACCTACCAGCCTTGGTGTATGTGGCCGGTGCTCTACCCACTGAGCTACAGGCCCTGCTCCTGTTTGGTTTTCTTTATAGCCAATGAGGTGGGGAAGGGAAGATCTCTGCTTCGCTTTGATTGATAGATAGCATCTGCCAGGGTGGGTCTTTTGTCTAAATGGTGTCATTCCTTGAAGGAGCTGCCATTCAGTGGCTCCTGAAAGCCTGTCAGCTGTAGTTTGCCCATTGTTTTAGAACAAAGGCAATCTCTTTCTCTATTTCTTAAAGTTGTATTTTATTTATTTTTATTTACATTTTTGAAGTTTTTTGGCTGGGGCCAGGTTTGAACCCACCACCTCACCTCCCGTATATGGGGCCGGCGCCCTACTCCTTTGAGCCACAGGTGCCGCCCTAAATTTGTATTTTATTTTACCTTTTCTTCTGTTTTTTTTTTTTTTTTTTCCCCAACTGAAAAAGAAGCCTGAGACTTGTCTCTCTGCCTGCCCCCCCAAGTTAGTTTTTTTAAAGTAATACACTTAATGAATGGTAAGAGAAATTTCAAAGTACAGAAGGACGTTTTATGAAAAGCCCGTGTATCTGTAGCCTCTGATCACACACCTCTACGGGGACCACTATTGTCTGTTTTTAGTTTCCCCAGCAAGTTCTACTAGATTCTACCATTTCTTTTTAGCCTGAGTGATTTTTACACCCCCCCCCCCCCCGTGACATTTGGTAATGTTTGGTGACATTTTTATTGTCACTCCTGGGATGTGGGTGCCACTGGCATTTAGTTGGGTAAAGACTAAGAGACGGAGGGCGCTGCCAAATGTCCTAGAACACTCAGGACAGTTCTGCTCCACCGTGCCCCTTGCTCCACCCACAACAAAGATTTCATCTGGGCCCCAAATGTCAGTAGTGACAATGTTGAGAAACCTTGAGAATACATAATATTCGTATCTATATTCTGTCTTCTTCTTTTCTCCCCTGCACAGTGCTAAGGTGCTCTGCTGATGGTTGCTTTTTCATTAAACAGGTCGGCTTTTCATATCAATACATAGAAATCTACCTTAGTTTTTTATTTTAGTAGCTTTACTAATTCCATCCAAGGTAAGCTGTTACATTTATTCAGGCACCTTACTGATTGACTCTAGGTTGTTTTCTGGTTTTTGCTGTTGAAAACAGCTGCAGTGAGGGCCCTTTTGCCCATGTGGGAGAGTATCCGTCGGATAAATTCCTAGAAGTGGAGCTGAGGGTCAGAGGCCACGTGCGGTTGATATTTTGAGAGTTAGTGCCAAATTGCCCTCTAAAGAGGTTGTTCTGATTTATGTTCCCTCTAGAAATGTAAGATCGTGCCTCTCTCTCTAGCACGGATATTTTTTTATCCCTTGTTTCCATTTATAGCCTAAGCTGTCTTCATATCAGCTGAAAAGTTCAAAATGTTGGCAGCAAGGGTGGATTCTGAAAATACTCCCGATATAGAAGGGCAGGGGTGGAAGAAGCCCTGATAAGCTACTATGAGCTAAATGAGAAAGTGAAGCTCTTCTTTTTCTCCCTGCGGAGGAGAGGAAAGTCAAAATGCACTGAGAGTTTTGAGAAAGATAATTACATTTGGCTAAACTCCTAAAGGTCTGCTCCCAGGGCCTGGCCCCAGCCTCTAGGCATTTGGTGGTTTATTCCAACAAAAATAAACATAGTGGTTGTCTACTGAGCAGAGAAACCTTATTTTTTAAGGTTTTACCTTCTTGGCATTCTTCTTGATGATGAGTATTTCAGAGTTAAGTCTTTGTAAAGTTGTAAGGGGTTGCGTTTACTGTAGGCACACATGTAAGCACAGACACAGGTGCACCTGGGTCTCAGTTATTCTGATGAGGTCTGAGTCTTTTTTTTTTGTGAACCCTAGGGTGTGTAAGGGTGGTAGTGCTAACACAGACACGCAGGAATTAAGGCAAGTTGTGCGTGTTCTTTACTCACGTAGAAGATTGGTCTGATACAGGGGTTCTCGGCCGTAGCTGCCAATTAGAATCACCTGAGCAGTTTGTAAAAGGCTGATACCCAGGGCTTCCCCCAGGCCAGTTAAGTCAGAATCCCTCATGGGGCATCAGGATTTTCTGAAGTATGTTGGACAATTTCACCGTGCAGCCCCTGTTAGCAGCCACTGGAGTAGTACAGGAGATGGCACATTTTACAGCTTTCAAGTCAAATCTGGCCCTCTACCTGTGTTTGTAAATAAGGTTTTCTTGGAACACAGCTGCATGGATGCTTGTTTGTGGGCACTTTTGCAGCAGAACCTATGTAGCCTGGAGAGCATGAAGTCTTTAGTCTCTGGATTTTTAATAGAAAAAAATTTGTTGTTCTCTGTATATAGTAGATGTTTTTTGGTAACTGTGGAATGTAGTAGGCATACGGGAATGTCGGGATAAACATGTTCCTCGGGCAGCCTTCCTCTCCTTTTTACCTTCTTTCATGGGAAGTGCTTTTGGGAGATACTACTTTTCCAGCTTTATGCTTAAGAAGGTGGTCCGTCCCCCTACTCCCCCCATCCATCCGTTGTGCTCCTTCATTTCTGAGGGTGGAAATTACAAAACAGGCCTCATATCCTTTTCCCTTTGCTATCACATTTGTAGCTCAGCTGTGAAGCCCTTCCTTCCTGCTTACTTCCTTTCCTTTCACTGGTCCTTTCTTTTTTTTTTTTTTTTTTTTAAGAGACAGAGTCTCACTTTATCACCCTTGGTAGAGTGCCGTGGCGGCACAGCTCACAGCAACCTCCAGCTCTCGGGCTTAGGCTATTCTCTTCCCTCAGCCTCCCGAGTAGCTGGGACTATAGGCACCTGCCACAGCGCCCAGCTATTTTTATTTTGTTTGTTTGTTTGTTGTTGCAATTTGGCCGGGGCCAGGTTTGAACCTGCCACCCTCAGCATATGGGTCCGGCGCCCTACTCACTGAGCCACAGGCGCTGCCCACTGGTCCTTATTCTTTTTTTCCCCTTGCTGTTTTATTACTGTCTCACTCTATATATTCTCTTTGTAAGCCGCTTCATGTTTTTTGCAGAGAATAAGAAGAGATTGTTTTCTAGATTTATCCAGTAAATTTGACTCAGTGTTCTTTTCCCTCTCAGAGGTGGTTGTGCATTCACGCTGCCTTCTCTTTTTCTTTCTTTTTTTTTTTTTTTTATATATAAAAATATGCACCATAGATGTGGCCCGACCCAAACTTCTTGATCAAATGGTTTATTTTGACAGTTTGCAGTATGCCCATTTTGTTGTGATGTGATCTAAGAGTTCTGTCATTAAATGATAACCACATTAGAATGGCAATTATCCAAAAAAAAAAAAAAAAAAAGTAAAAGATAACAAACGCTGGCAAGAATGTGGGGAAAAGGGGATCCTCATAGACCCCTGGAAGGAATGTTAATTTATGCAGCCGCTAAGGAAAACAGTATGGAAATTTCTCAGAAAATTA
>CAUYPK010032832.1:0-32615 GCA_963574355.1 Loris lydekkerianus
TCACTATCAATTTGTAGTATAGTCTGAGGTCTGGTAGCGTGATTCCTCCTGCTTTGTTTTTATTTCTGAGTAATGCTTGGTTATTCAAGGTTTTTTATATAAAAAAACACTCCATATAAAATGAAGTATTGTTTTTTCAAGATCTTTAAAGTATGACAGTGGAGCTTTAATAGGAATTGCATTAAAATTATATATATGCAAATTAATACATTCCTTTTGGAAAGATGTATGGAGGGCACTTAGAGATCTAAAAATAGATCTGCCATTCAATCCGATAATTCCTCTACTAGGCATATACCCAGAAGACCAAAAATCACACCACAACAAAAATATTTATACCAGAATGTTTATTGCAGCCCTATTCATAATTGCTAAGTCATGGAAAAAATCCAAGTTCCCATCGATCCACGAATGGATTAATAAACTGTGGTATATGTACACCATGGAATATTATGCAGCCTTAAAGAAAGATGGAGACTTTACCTCTTTCATGTTTACATGGATGAAGCTGGAACATATTCTTCTTAGTAAAGTATCTCAGGAATGGAAGAAAAAGTATCCAATGTACTCAGCTCTGCTGTGAAGCTAAATTATAGCTTTCACATGAAAGCTATAACCCAGTTACAACCTAAGTATAGGGTGAAGGGGGAAAGGGAGGGGAGGGAGGGGGGAGGTGGGAAGAGGGAGGAGGATTGGTGGGATTACACATGCGGTGCATCTTACAAGGGTATATGTGAAACTTATTAAATGTGGAATGTAAATGTCTTAGCACAATAATTAAGAAAGTGCCAGGAAGTCTATGTTAACCAGTGTGATGAAAATGTGTCAAATGGTCTATAAAACCAGTGTATGGTGCCCTATGATCACATTAGTGTACACAGCTATGATTTAATAAAAAAAAAAAAAAAGAAAGAAAGAAAAAGAAAACCATCTAGAATGACGGCATCCTCTGAGAGGTACTTCCTTTAGATCAGAGATTTTCAACTGGTGTGCCACAACACACTGGTGACAGGATCTTTGGTGTGCTGTGGAAATTTTTAAAGATCATTAATTAAATTATTTTTGAAAGAAGTTCAAAGCACATTAAGTATGTTCTTTCTTTTACTCTTTTCTTTTTTTGTTTTTTATCAACATAATGTACGTGTGCCGTGTAAGTTTAACTATAGGTTCGAGTGTGTGTTGAGATTTTAAAAAGTTTGAAAAACACTGCTTTAGATCTATGGCGGAATTCAGTAGGGGCTGGGAGTACAAAGTCACTAATGTTTGTTTTCAAGTTACAGTGAGCAAACAAAAAACAAAGCTTCTTACAGCGGTACTGCTCAGAAGTTTAAAACTTGGCTTAGGAACTCATTAAAAGAAAGCAGCACCAAAAAATTTGGAGAAAGCCCTAAAGACAATCCTCTTTAAAGCATTCAAGTAGAAGTAATTATCATGCATCCAAATTATTACCTCCCAAGATTTCAGTATGCCCATGCAAATTAGGTAAGTGGTTTCTCCTTCCCCTCTGTCCCGTGATGGCCAGAGTGCACTCATTATACACACACTCTGTGAGGATATATGAACAAGGAGCACAAAACAACAGTGAGCAGGGTAAAGGTAAAGGACATATTCCTGGTGCAGTGGGCCAGGAATCCCCAGCCAGACGATGGCAGTCCTGACAGGTGACATCCATTCACATCCTGGCACAGGGCACGATCCAGATTTCTAACAGCCTGAGAGTGGCTGGGTAAGAGGTGAAAGAAAGCTGTGTGAAGGGATATCCTCCACATTGTCCTTCTCCAGACACCTTCCCACAGCCTGCCTGTCTGACTTTCAGGTCACCAACAGGCAGTTGAGAACAGGTGGATCCCTGCAGGGACAGCTGTACTTTGGCACTTAGCCAGTTCACCAGTGAGTGGTAAGAACCTGGTTAGAAAAGTTTGTTTCTGAAGAAGGGATTTCACTTTGTGCAGATGATATCAATGCTAAGGTGTAGACTTTAGATGCATGCTGGATGACTTAGAATTTTGTGGCCAAGGGTTAGAGGGATTCCATTTTAAGACTGAATAATGTTTGGATACACCATTAGGAAGGAGAGTTGTCTCAAAAACCCAAGAACTGTGGAGGGTAAGGGGGCACCAACCGTTGGTAACCCATGTTTCTTTCATGATGTTGGGGTTATCAGATAATTCTGATGTTCAAAGAGACAGTTGGCTAGTGTCAGCCTGGGGCTAGTCTATTAAAGTTTATACCCTAATCTCAGAAGTATGGTGTACATGTTTTAGTATCCCATTTATTCCTATCTTCCAGATGGTCAGTGTCTCACTATGATGGTGTCAACTATATTAAGGAATATGCAGATGAACAGTAGAGCATTATTTTGGGGTATAAATGTGAGGGTGTTTCTAAAGTGATTGGCATTTGCATCAGTGCACTGGGTAAGGAAGATTCACCTCATTGTGGGTACTCCATTGTGGTTGAGAGGCCAGACGGAAGACAAAGGCAATGGGAAGGTGAATTTGCTCTCTTCTCCTCTGGAGTTGGGACACTCATTTTCTCTTTCCCTTAAGCATCCAATATCCAGTATGCCTTGAACTAAAAGTTATACCATCAACTCCCTTGGTTCTCATGTCCTCAGATTTGAACTGAATTATGCTATTAGCTTCCCTGTTTCTCCAGTTTTCAAACAGTTTATCG
Organism: Loris lydekkerianus; assembly: GCA_963574355.1. Lineage (NCBI taxonomy): Eukaryota > Metazoa > Chordata > Mammalia > Primates > Lorisidae > Loris > Loris lydekkerianus. The sequence continues at coordinate 2,677 of CAUYPK010032832.1, forward strand.
TGGGACTTCTCAGCCTCGGTAATCACATGGGCTAATTCCACCAAGAATTCAGCTCTCATCTGTCTACATCTGCATATACGCCTATGTCTATATCTGTATCTCATCTATGTCTGTCTACATCTCCATCTCTCTAAGTTTATGCCTCCTGTTAGTTCTGTCTTCTTGGAGAAATTTGACTCATACACACTCCTTAGTATTTCTTCTCTAAATATACTTAGAGGTCACTTTGGGGACAGTGTCTTCCAGAACATAGCATTTTTTACAGATTTGTATGGAGCAATGCATTATTTTCAACATGTCAATCTGAAAACAATAACAGAAAATATTTTGAAAAATGGAATATTTGGAGAGGCCCTCTGTAATGATGTAAAAAAAAAACAATGTTTTTTTCTTTTTCTACACAGAGTCAACACAGAGCACTTCAACGCCAGTCACCAAAAGACATGGACATTTCTCAGCAGCAACAGCAAACTGCAGCAGAAACCAGCTCTAATTCAATTAAATTCTGACATTATCTACCTAGAGATAGTCAGATTCCAGAGGTTAGGAGATCATTCCCATAAGACAGCCACCACTCTAGATGCCATTTGTAAGTAGTAGGTTGTCACATATACTTCTGATCAACCAGCTGCAAGTCAGGACTTCCCACGACCTGCTCCTCAGGCTCAATTGCTTTGCTTGAGAAGTTCACAGAAATTGGGAAAATGCTTATGTTTATCCACTTATAACAAAGAATATTATATATTACAAGGGATACAGGTGCATAACCAGATGGAGGTCATGCACAGGCCAGATCCAGGAAAGAGGTGGGGAAGGTTCCCTGCCCTTTTTGGAATGCCATTCTGCTGGCACTTCCACATGTTCAGCTATCCAGAAGCTGCCTGAATCTAGTACTTTGGGTGTCTTTTTGGAGCCTTTATTAAGAAGAAATGATTGATTATATCATTGGTCATTAATATGAACTCACTTTCAGCTTTTCTCCCCTCTGTAAGTTTAGGGGGATAATGGGGCTAATATTTTTAATCCTCATATCATTAGGTTGATTCTCTTCATAACAAGCCTTAATCCTGAAGCCATCTAGAAGCCCCTGGTCATCAGTAAACTTATGAACATACAAAAAGACACATACTGCTAGGTGTTGTGTGCCAGGAAACTGGGATGAAGACTGAACATACATTATCGGATTGTAACATTACACCCTCTGAATGATCTGGTTAGCTATATAATCTCCTCTGGGGACTTTGTTCAATAGGGCGAAGTAAATGTCCAAGTGTGTAGACTTTCCTCTTCTTTGCTTCCTTTCACTGATGTTCAGTGAACTAACGGTACTGTACTTTTCTGCTAGTAGGACAAGGTTCAAGAAAGTCATCCATTTGTTTGGTCCTGCTAGGATAAATACAAAAACATTGTTTGAGTAAGAGGTGTATCATCATGGAGCACACACCACCCACCAAAGTTTTAAAGTTGCAATTTTATCAGGCGTGGCAGCTTGGACTTCCTTTTCTTGGACAGTTCCCTCCAATACTGTTATCAAGGATCATGAGGCTGCATGGCCAACTAGACACAAGTAGCAAGTATGTGTCTCCTCCACACAGAGGAACCAGAATAATAAGCAGAGTCTCACCTTTTAAATAGGTAGTCTAGGAGAAAATGTTAAAATTCACCAGGGAAGTGATGAGAAGCACCAAAAGTAGGTAAGGAGAGGGTTCAGGGCAACTTGCCTAATTGGGGACTAGTGAATGTCCAAGAGAAGCTCATGGACTTGGAGAAAAGGTTAGAAAAACCTCTAGTTCTCCATTCTCTAAAACGAGCTTTTGAAACTGTTTGTATTATAATAATGTAAGGCCATAAGGCAGAAACTGTGATAAAAGTCTGATTTCTATAGAAGTAAAGATGCAGCTAAAAGTTAACCAGACATTGCTCCTTACTATGCCTTCCTGTAGTCGCTTAATGCTGTAACTGCTGTCTGCATAAGTTTCATGTATCCTTGACAGATACAAGATTTGTGACTTCCTCAGTCACATCTATAGATAACATTGTTATTGTACAACCTAAGACTTTCTTTTGAGATATCTTCCAGTAAGGTCAATTGGACCAGTTGCATGCATCCAGGGAGAATGTACCCAACAAGTCCTATAACCCTCTACCCAGGAGTGCTTCAGCCAATTTTCTGCTTCCAAAAACTATGTGTTCATCTCCACCCAGTCAGCAAACCAACTCTCTAAACCTTTGTTTGCCAAGCTACCTTTAAAAATCTTAGCTCCAAAATTCTCAAGGAGATACATTTGAGAAATTTCTCACATCTCCTCACCCAGTCCCTTTCAATATTAAACTCCTTTTCTGCTGCAACTCCTGCTACCTCAGTATTTTGGCCTCTATCTGGGAAGTAGGCAAGGGGCCTAGTTGGATGTTAAAACTTTTACAATCTTGGCTACAAGAAAACTCCCTGAGCCAAGCAGGAGAGCTACTTGGAAATTATACAGAATCACTGCTCCCTGAAAGGGAACTTATGCACAAATCTCACAGGCACTGGTGCGTAGAGCAACTTGAGCCAGGTGCCATTCTGAAAGCCTAGAACCTGGGAACCATGAGTGTACCTGCAGGAGGCTCCAGGAGGGATACAGTTGACAGTCATCCTGGGGAGGTCCTCACTGCCTTGCTGTGGGCTGCTGTTGAGACTGAGATGTGAGCAGACAGAATTTCCCATAGTTTCTTACCTATACTATTTGCCTGGGTGGGGTCCTAGTCTTCCAGTTATAGGTCCAAGGTGCCATTTTGAGAGTTTGACCCTGGGTTATACCCCATTCATGGGCTGAGTTTGGGTTGACATGGCTATAGCCCCCACCCAGCTGGCGAAGGACAGAGAAACCAGCTTCTAGAATATTCATATCTGTGAGGGTGTCCACCATCCTGAAGCTAGCTTCCATAGGACCTAGTCTCTAGACCTGCACTCCCCTCAGTGTCCGGCCTGAGAAGGATACCACATCTCTAGTCAATAGAACTCAGGCACCATTTTTGTAGTTTAGAGCTGGGCAAATCCTGCCCTTGAGCTGAGTTCAGCCTAAAGCTATAGCCACTGCCCAGCTGAAGTGGGAAAGAGAAGCCCAAGGTCTCTATGTGCTCCGAGAACAGCCTCCACTGCCCTATTATGGAATCCTGTGGCACTGAGGCATAAGCAGAAAACACCTCCCACCCAAGTTCCTTTCCTGAAAGGGGCTGTGCCCTCCTTGATTGCAAGCTCACTGCTAGCACCATTTTGGGAATTTAAGGCTGGGATGTGCCTGCTCTTGTCAGCTACCGCCCATCTGGGAAGCGACAGGGAAGACCCAGCTCTCCCAAGCACACTTTGGATGATACTCACCATCCTGTTGCAGGCAGCTATGAGTCTGAGGACCACCCTGTCCAGTACATTGCAGCTATCAGTGACAACAGCATGGACCACTTGGGTCCAAATGGGTGGCTCTACAGTGACTCCTATCACCTCCCACAATACACCAGCTGCTCAGGGAACTGAGAACCCACCCACACAGCTGGCCCTTTTTTCCAACTACTGGATTCTGAGGGAGCCAATTGAAGGCCAAAATTTGGCCCTCCAGGACACACTCATACTGCTTCCTGTACAAGTTGCTCTGGGGTCTGAAGTTAGGCATACTCAGCCCATTGTTCTAGCACTGGTGCCCAAACACTGGATCAGATAGCATTCTATTCTCCAGCAAAATGTCACCACAACCTCATCTAATAACTGTTCCCTAAGCTAAGAAGGAAATCACAGATACCACTGATCCAGTGTGCTGCCTACACAATCTGCAAAAATTATGCTACTGCAGGACCATGAAATCAGACCAAAGTGTTGGTTTATAGAATTTCTATACATCAACAAAAAACAAGCTGAGAACCAAATTAAGACCTCAAGGAATAACATAAGTTTATCTTCAAGAAAAAATTCTCCCCATCAAAAGCAATTTCAGAAAATTGGAGCAAGGGACAGCTATCAGATGTACAGATATCAAAGCCCTCAACAAAATACTATCAGATAAAATCCAACAGCACGTTAAAAGGATAATTCACCATGATTGAGTAGTTTTTACTCCAGGGATATAAGGATGGCTCAACATCTGCAGGTCAGTAAATGGAATTCACCACCTAAGCAGAATTAGCAACAAATAGGATATGATCATCTGAACAGATGAGGACAAAGCCTTTAATAAAATAGAGGCCCCCTCATAATAAAAACCCTCGAAAATGTCTTTTACAGCAATTTGGGTGGAACTGGTGGTAATTATCCTAAAAGAAGCAATTTAGGAGCAGAAAAATAAATGCTGTGTGCTTTTACTTGTAAATGGGAGCTAAACTGTGGCCACCCAAGGTGATATCATGGCCACTGGGGACTCAAAAAAGGGGAGGATGGGAAGAAAAATTACCAGTGCGGCACAATGTACGCTACTTGAATTATCAGAGTACTAAATCCCACACTCCACCACTGAACAACATATACAGGCAATGGAACTCAATTTGTATCCTTTAAATCTATTAAAATAAAAAAAGGAATACAAAGGATCATGAGATGTTTTCTTAGAAGACCCAGAGGGTTAATTTCAACCTCTTGTGATGAGTCATTAATCTGATGCTCAAATCTGACTAGGCAAGATGACACAAGTAAATTTTTTCCAGACCAAGGATGGGTCTTGTACCTCCAGAACATCAGTATTTCAGAACATCAGACCTTTCAGAAGGTCATGTTGTCTACTAGGCCTGTTGTTCTACCAATTTTCTAGCAAACCTGCATGAAGCATTACAGAACCCCCATTTTGCTATAAAGTTTATTTATAGTTAAACTGCATTGCAATTTCCAACCCTGATACTCACAAACCTGTTTTATTTCACTTTATAGAATTTATGACTGTGTAACATGAGGAAGTTTGATTAATTATTTTATTTATTCAGTGTCTTCCTCACTAGAATGTGAGCCACATAGCAAACAATAACTGCGAGTGCTAGTGATATATAGTAATAGTTTGCTATTCCAAGCATACTAATTGGAGTTCCTTAAGACAAATGACTCAGCTTGTAGTAAAACTGCTAACCCTTCAAAGTGGCATGTATGGTAGACTGAGGTGATAAGGTAACACCTCCTATGATGAGGCACTCCCTAGAGCATGGCAATAAAAACTAAAAAAGTTAAAAAACTGATTATGACTGAGACACCTGCAGAACTTGGCCCTGGGCACTCTGGGGCCATATTTTCACAGGCAAAAGCTGCTGGGAGTTCTGCAGGGAGGGTAGCAGTGCCCCTCCCTGCTGGGTGAGGGAAATCCAGATCTATGGGATTCATCAGTCAGTGCACTGGTCTCCTGCGTTACTGGCTGTGGTTTTGTTTCCCTGCCTTTTATTACAGCCTGTGTATGCTGAATAAAATATATTTACATGTTTGTTGGCATGTGAAAGCCTTGAGATAAACCATGAATTTGAAAGCATTTAATTAGCCATTGAATCATTGTGAAACCTCCCAAATTCCCAGCCCCTTAGCATCCCACTGTCCTAGAAGTAACTTTTCATGGGAGACCCCTCACCCCTGTTGGAATTGGCACAACTAGGCTGATTTTAACCTGACACAAAGGCCAGGCACTTGAGGGGTGCACAATTAATATTGTTCCCTTTATGAAAGATTGATGCCAACAAATCTGTGACTTTTACCATGGCCTGGTCCTAAAGTGAAAGTCTCCATCAGACATAAACCCATTCCCTTCACCTGCTTTATTTTCCTCCTTAGCACTTACCGCTCTCTGACTTTTTAGAACAGATGTATGTTCATTTGTTCATTCTCGTCCTCTCTACCATCCTCCCAGGTAGCATATGGACTCTGTGAAACCTATCATTTCATTGGGTTTGTGCTACTCTTTCCCCAGTTCTTAGGAAAGCACCTGACACAATACAAGAGTTCCAAAGGAAATGGAACTCCTGTGATTTGTTTGCTGGCCCCTCCCCTTTATGTCCTTTCAGTCTCCTCCAAACTGAAGACACCACTTCCTTCACTTGCTCTCTCTTTCAGAATCTGGGGGCTTTGAGTTTGTTTAGTGTTTTTGTTTAGTGTTCTGTAGGATGGGGAAATCTCAGCCCTTTGCTATTTGTAATGCTACTTTTTATAACAGCAAATATCATTTAGAGCTAAACCATTAAACATAGTCTTCTCAAATGTGGTAATAACAGTTTATGCAAATGGAAGACTCAAGTGTAATGTGGCAGCACTGATTTTCTTGGGTGAATTGTAACTGGCTCTTGAACTTGAAGACAGAGTTCATGGGTGACCAGGTAAGAGTCAGTCACATCACATAATTAGATTGGTGATCTTTTTAACAATACATTGAGCTATTAATAAATTCTACTATGACCAATTTACATTTGAGAAACTGAGCCTTAGGGCAGGGGAGCTTGTGCACCAAAATCATACATGTGGTGGCTGGCAGAGCTGTATTTTCACCGAGAGCTTCCGTCCTGATGTTCTTTTCATCATCCTAATCTCCAAATCAACCTTTTGAAAACATTTCAAACTCAAATGAATGTATGTGCAAAAATAGAGAGGCTTGCTCTTTCATATTCTCTTTTAAATATATCATGTGGCTTTCAGTGAACAGTGCTAGAGTGTAAAAATCAAAGAACAGAAAGAAAAGGATAATCACAACAAAAAAATCTAGTAACATGAAGTTATATATATTTCAAATATTTTGCCACCTAAGAAATGATACACGTGTCTGCTATTAGAAACAGTAAGAGAAAAAAAAATTATAGGTTTGAATTTTAGGTCAGTATTTCTCAGACTTAAATAATATATAACTGGCTGTGTTTATTGAATTTTCTTTACTGTAATATTACCTAATTAAACTTAATTAGTTTATTGATCTTATACAACCAAGAAAATTGAAAATATTGAAAACTGAAAAACTACAAAACAAAATTCATATATTTATTTAATGTGGTGCATGGTGCTGGTTGATTAGAGTTATTTTCAGTATGAGTATGGTTTCAAAGTATAGAGTATAGAAATTGTTTACGTTTATCTAGACTGTAGTACCCAGTACAAGTGTACTTATTTAATGTTTCCTTGACCTTTTTCTTTGGAATTACTATGTAATCTTTTACAAAGTGATTGGGTTTTGGCAGTGCCTGTGGCTCAAGGAGTAGGGCGCTGGCCCCATATACCCCCGGCTGGTGGGTTCAAGCCCAGGCTCCAGTGAAAACTGCAAAAAAAAAAAAAAAAAAAAAAAAAAAAAAAGGTGATTGGGTTTTATTAGGAAAAATTGAAACATACTTCTACCAAATGTTCTTCTGTTTGTATTGATGTTTCTGAGTTACTTTTTAGTCTAATTTAAAAAGTTCTTATTGGCATTCATTCTGCCATAAAAAAAACATTTCAAAACAGGTATGGGATTTGGTAACAATTGGTCATAGGTGATCACATAGATAATCTTGATTAAATTTTATATTTATTTTCTTTAATTCAATAATTGTATTGTTGAAGAAATGCAAAAGTTAAAAAGAATATTGTTTATGTATCAGAATAGAAAGGGTCAAATGTTGAGGTATGTGCCATTTAAAATCTAACAAAATATCAAATGTAATTATTGTAAAAACTAAAAAGATGAGAGGGCAATAAGAAAATGCAAAGTCAGACAGTGAAGTTTGGGAACTCGTCCTGAAGCAAGCCCTGCATACCTCATGCTGAATATCATCACTACAGTCACCAGATGGCCAAGGGGAGCACTTGGAAGGTGACCATAGTGATTATTCAGCAATGAGATATGTAGCACTTTTTCTAGGATGAGTTTGCAAACTTAATTTTCCAACTTTGTAAGTGACAGCAAAGAAAAATTCACTCAAATAAAATATAAAATTGCTCATGTCCATAAGCCACCAAGATGAAGGTCTTGTATCTTCACATATATATAATTCAAGAAAGGGAGGTTAGTTTTGTGCCTAACATATCAAGTTTCAAAGATGGGAGAAATTGGATTAAAATCAAAGACTCTGTGGATTACAATATGGCTGTGGAAAATGTATGTAATCAAAAAAAAAAAAAAAATGGTAGTAAGAATCACATTCTTTTCATAGGAGTTTATAAGGTTATTACCAATTCCTGAGTTTACTTGTCCTGGAAAAAAAAATACGTATATATCTGGATCATGCATGTGCTCATAAGGCATAAAAATCAGCAAGAACAAAAAGCTAAAATACTTTGTATGGAAGTCTGACTGTCCACAGAAAACACCTCTGAGAGACCAAATGGGAGGGATGAGCCAGGGCAACAGTCACAATTCCCTCCTTGATTCATTCACAGAGGTCACCAGTCACTCTCTCGACTTTTATTCTCCCCTAATGAAGCCTTTATTTTTGTTTTTGTGTGATTTGAAAACACAGAGTGTGGAAACCCAGGTTCTCAAGCACAAGAAAGCTATTTTTGGAAATTTGTCAAATATTCTCACACAGCAAGTGTCCTTGTTTGTTTCCCTGGGAATCTGACCCTGATATAAAGTTTCAAATTTAAGTAATTTATATGAAGATTGAAGAAAATCTCAGTACAGGGGTGTGGAAATGCTACCGGGAAAGGGAGGGAGGGAGTGAGGACAGCCTGCGTTTTCAGGGAAACTCTCACAGCCAGTGTAAGACTTTTCAACAGCAAGCTCAGGTGCTCCCAGACCAACCCCCGCCCACTGTTTTGTTCTTCAAGCCTCCAGAACAACAAATAAAAGGGGCTTCAGAGGCAAAGTCAGTCATGAAAAAAAAAAATAAGAAAAGCATTGGCAGTACACATTTGGGTTGATGTGAGATGAAATTGCTAAGCTGAAAAAACGTGAGCAAGCACCCAAACTGCCTACTACAGCACAGCCGGAGCCCATGTTACATTCACCCTGTCTGGTCACTGATTTTTTAAGGTCATTGCCATTCAAAATTTCTGAAAAGAGTAAATAAGCTTACAATCCCATGAGGAGATGAAATAACAAGTTTTATTTTGCTTTGCTAGACTCTAAACTCTCTGCTCCCTCAGCTGGCTTGCCCTGAGGAGTAATATTTTCATAGCCGAGAGCACCTGTTATGGCAGAGTTATAGATGGTGGTTGCTGAAAATTCCCATAGAAACACACCATTGGGCATGAAAGAACCAAAAGTCTTCCCCCACCCCTCACAATTTCCCCGAGTTTCAGACACACTCCTCTTTGCCCCTGTTCTGTAGCAATATGATATTCATAGAATCATATGACTATAGTCATATAGTTATACGAGTATAGTAATATAATTATTCTCCTCCTGGCATGCTGGTCCACTGGCATAGGGATCTTAGTCAGCATTCATACCTTTAGGTTTAGATTTAGAAATATCACTCTGTCCCCTGGTAGAACTGCTTCTCTCCCTGATATCTGGGGATCAGGATACCTCCATTATAATAAAGCCTAAAGTTGTAGGCCCAGGAAAGCACCAAGTTCTCCCTGGATCTTTAAAACTTGGGAGTGACTGGTACTATTTCCACCATGTAGTCCACAAACTTATGCCTCCAGCTTTTTCAGTACACAGCACCATTATGGTTCTTGGTTCTAAACATAGTCTTCATTTTGAAAGACAGTGACTTGCTCAATACGCAGGGTCATTCCCATCTGAGAAGCCTTCTATGAAAATTTAAAATGCTATTTAATGTTAGATTAAGTTGGCAACTGTTGAGCAATGTGGTGTATGGTAGAACCAAAGACCCAAAGCCATTTGTCCCTTGCCTCCTTATCTTTACATAAAGTGGACATCCTGGTGTATAACAGCATTCTACAAGATGCCATAACGGAGTCAAGTCCCCTGTGAGACTTCAGATAAGCCCTGGATCAGAGAGCAAGTCCACACTCTCAGGCCCATGGCTGTCTCCCGTCTCTGCTACTGTGGCTTTAATCACTCACAACTCTGGAGGGGTGAAGGTCAGAAGCTGAACCAGTCCGTTCGCTCACTGGACTGCTCCTTGCCTCTGCTGCAGTGAGCGATGTCTAATAGGCATGCACATGAACTGAAATATCCACATATTTTTTGCACATTCCTGTAAGTGAACCAACATGATTTTCCCCCAGAAGTCTTTGCCTCTGATCTCCACTTCTTATCCTCTCCAGGAATCTGGCCAATCATTCAAGCTGTTTGCCACTTCCCAGTAGTTTGTGTATATTTTTACCTCAGGTCACTTCTCCTTTAACATGAATTTGACGGAGTTCTGCCCAATGGGAGGATTTCCTCTTCACTGCGTGTTGCAAGGCCTCTCCAGAGTGAGACTTAATGCGGCAGATGGCTATTTTTGACTCATAACAACATACTGAGCTGATTCACCTGTGAATTAAGCCAAGCTATTTTTGTTTCCTTTTATCTTTATTTTGTGGAAGGAAACACTCTATGCGGACACAGTTGCAGCTGAAGGGTATGCATTCACATCACAAACGAAAAGCAGCCCAGGAGTATAGACTATTTGGGGGTTAACATCTGCCTTCCAGATCTGTGTGTGCCATTTCCAGAATGTATTATTTCCAGCACACATTAGGTTTTTGCTGTGCCCTTCTAACTTTATGACATACAGGCAGTCCCCAGGTTACGAACAGCGTAGGCTCTGTGGGTTTCTTCTTAAGTTGAATTTATATGTAAATTGGAACAGGTATATTTACCTGTAATAGTTTCCATTTATAAGTGCAAGTCACATGTCAGTTGGATGCTGGTAACTGAGGGACTACTGTAATAGTCTATGTTCTAAAGTGCAGGTTATACATAAGTCAGATGTTTGTGATTTGGGGACTTTCTGGGGGGTTGGTCTGAGAGTTCACAGCTCCTGAGGGACAACTCTGGAAGCATAGATAATTAATAACCCATGCTTCAGTTCAGGATTTACTTTTAAAATATTAAATAAATATGTGTGCAGGTAGAAATTTTGAAACAAGAATAGTATGGCTTTGTACTACCTTTCTTGGTAACACTCAGAAAAAAACAGATAGGGTCTTTATGGTAAATTTCAAAACATTAAAGGGGTACAAATGTTTTTGTTACGTGGCTTAAGTTGGAACTATAAATGTTCCTATCATCCAAACAGTGTTCATTTGACCCATTGATTTGGGTGGGCTTTTGGTCTTCCCTGTCCCCTCCCCCTCCGATTAATTTCCAATGACTTTTACTTCCCTTTGTATACACGTGCGCCCACAGTTAGTTCCAATTTATTACAAGTACATGTGGTGTTTGTTTTTCCATTCTTGAGTTACTTCACTTAGAATAGTGGTCTCCAGTTACTTCCATATTGGTCATGCTTTTTATGGCTGAGTAGTACTCTATGGTATGCATATACAGCATTTTGTAAATGTACCTGTGAATTGATGATTACATGGGTTGATTACACATTTTTTCCTTGTGAATTGTGCTGCAATGAACATTTGAATTAAGGTGTCTTTTTGATAAAATTACTTTTTTTTCTTTTGGGTAGGTACTCAGTGGTAGGATTGCTGGAGGGAATGGTAGGTCAACTTTTAGTTCTTTGAGAAATCTGTATACTGTTTTCCACTGGGGTTATATTAATTTGCAGTCATCCCAACAGTATATAAGCAAGGTGGTGCCTCAGTATGGTTTTAATTTGCATTTCCCTGAAGATTACAGATGTTGATCATTTCTTTTATATATTTGCTGGCCATTTGCATATCTTACTTTGAAATACTTCTGTTCATATGTTTTGCCCACTTATTAATGAGGTTGTTTGTCTTTTCTTGCTGATTTGTTAGAGTTCTTTACAGATTCTAGATACCAGCCCTTTATTAGATGTATAGTTGGTGAATATTCTCTCCCATTCTGTAGATTGTTTATTTTCTCTACTGATTATTTCCCTAGCTGTGCAGAACTTTTGAATTTAATGAAGTCTATTAGTCTACTTTTGTTGTTGCTGCAATTGCCTTCTGGGTCTTAGTCATAAATTCTTTGCTTAGGCTAATATCTAGAAGAGTTTTCTCTGTATTTCTTTCTAGGATTCTTATGTTTTTATGTCTTACACATAAGTCTTTTATGCATCTTGAATTGATTTTTGTGAGTGGTGAGAGACAGTGGTTTTGTTTCATTATTCTGCATATGGCTGTCCAATTTTTCCACAACAATGTATTGAATAGGGCTATTTTACACCACTGTATATTGTCATATGCATTGCAAAAGATCAGTTGGCTGTATATATATCTGTGTTCTCCATTCTGTTCCATTGGGCTGTTATCTTTCTTTTTGTGTCAATACCATGCTGTTTTTCTTTTTTTTTTTTACTATAGCTTTATATTATAGTTTGAAGTCAGGTAATGTGATGCCTCCTGCATTGCTCTTTTTTCTTAGGATTGCTTGGCCTATTTAGGCTGTTTCTAATTTCTAACAAAGCACAGAATTATTTTTTCCTATGCCTCTAGAATATTCCATTGGCATTTTGATGGGTATTACATTGAATCTGTTAATCACTTTGAGTAGTATGGACATTTTAATATTGATTCTATCAATTCCTCATGATATGTTTTTCCATTTGTTTATGTCCTCTGCGAGTTCTTTACCAGTGTTTCACAGTTCTGCTTGTAGAGATTGTTTATCTCCTTGGTTAAATATATTCGTAGGTATTTTATTTTCTTTGTAGATACGGTACAAAGCTGTGAGAATGATATTGAATCTTTCATTTGACATTCAGTTTGACTGTTATTGGTATATAAAAATGCTACTGATTTGTGTATATTGATATTATAACTTGAGACATTCTGAATTTATTTATCTATTCCAGGAGTCTCTTTTGTGACCTTATTGGTGAATTTATTATCTATTCCAGGAGTCTCTTTAGTTTTTGAGGTGTTTTAGATACAAGATCATATTGTCATTGAAAAAGCAACAGTTTGCCCTCCTTTTTCCCAATTTTGATACCCTTTTCTTCTTTCTTTTGCTTGGTTGCTCTGGCTAAGACCTCAGCACTATGTTGAACAGAAGTGGTGACAGCAGGCACACTTATCTTTTTCCAGTTCTTAAGGGTAGTGTTTTCAACATTTTCCAATTCAGTATGGTGATGGTTGTGGGTTTGTCATACATAGCTTTTATAACTTTGACATATAGTTCATCTATGCCTAGTTTGGGGAAAGTTTTTACCAGGGAAGAGTGCTGTATTCTACAGAATGCCTTTTCTGCATTTCTCAATAGACTTTGTATTTGCCCTTATTTATGTAGTGAATCACATTTACTGACTTATGTATGTTTAGCCATTCTTGCATCCCTAGAAAGAAGCCCACTTGGACATGGATGGATGATTTCTTTGATTTTGATGTTCTGTTGAATTTGGTTTACTAGGTTTTTGTTGTTGTTGTTTGTTTTGAGACAGAGTCTCACTTTGTTGCCCTTAGTAGAGTGCTATGGCATCACAGCTCACAGCAACTTCAAACTCTTGGGATGAAGTGATTCTTTTGCCTCAACCTCCCAAGTAGCTGGGACTACGGGTGCCCACCACAATACCTGGCTATTTTTTTTTTTTTTTTAATGTCCAGCTGTTTTTAGAGATGAGATCTCACTCTGGCTCAGACTGGTCTCGAACCTGTGAGCTCAGGCAATCCCCCTGCCTCAGCCTCCCAGAGTGCTAGGATTATAGACATGAACCACTGCGCCCGGTCAGTTTACTAGTATTTTATGGAAGATTTTTGTTTCTATATTCATAAGAGAAATTGGTCTGTAGTAGGTTTTGTTGTTGTTGTATCCTATCATGGCTTTGGTATCAAGATGATGATAGCTTCATAGACTGAGTTGGGAGGATTCCCTGCATCTCAATGTTACAGAATAATTTCTGCAGTATGGGGACCATTTCTTCTTTGTAGGTCTGGTAGAATTCAGTTGTGAATTCATCTGGTATGAAGCTTTTTTGGTGTTGTGAGAAGACTTTTCATCACGGCTTCAGTCTCACTGCTCATTTTTTATCTCTTGAGGAATTTTATTTCTTTCTGATTGAGTCTTGGATGTTGTGTGTTTCCAGGAATTTGTCCATTTTCTCTTTGTTGTCTAGTTCGTGTGCATAGACATTTTTATAGTATCCATAGACTATCTTTTCTATTTCTGTTCCATCAGTTGTAATATATCATTTTTCATTTCTGATTGAGCTTATTTTGGACCTTTTTTTACTTCAAGTTCTGGTTAACCTAGCAAGAGATCTGTCAGTTTTGTTTATCTTCTAAAAGAACTAACTTCTTGTTTTATTGACCTTTCGTATTTTTTTTTGCTTGTTTGTTTTCTATTTCATTTACTTCTGTCCTGACCTTTGTTATTTGTTTTCTTCTGTTGGCTTTAGGTTTATTTTTTTCTTCCTTTTTTAGTTCCTTGAGATGTGATATTAGGTTGCTAACTTGTGACATTCCTCAATGTTGGTGTGGGCATTTAAGCTATAAATTTTCCCCTCAGAAATACTTTTACTGAATCCCCAAATATTAATATCTTGTCTTCCCTTTGCCATTCAGTGGAAGAAACTTCTGATTTCCATCTTAATTTCATTACTGACAATAGTAATCATTCAGGAACCAGTTACTTAATTTTTATGACTTTGTGTCGAATTGAGTGTTATTCCTGGAATTGTTTCTAGTTTTAGTTCACTATAGTCTGAGAAGGTACATGGTTTGTACCTTTAATTTTTTTTTTTTAATTTGTTGAGACATGTTGTAGCCTAAGATATGGTCGCTCCTGGAGAGCATCCTTGAATTGATAAGAAGAATTTATATTCAGTAGTCTTTTAGTAGAACATTCTGTAAATGTCTTGTAGTTCTATTTGTTTTAGGGTCCCATTTAAGGCTTGTGTTTATTTATTTATTTATTATCTGCTTTGATGATTTTTCCAGCTCTGACAGGGTAGTGTTGAAGTTCCATTCAATTACAACATTATTAGTTATTTTCTTTCTTAGTTCTACCAGAAATTCATTTGTGTACCTGGGATTTCCTGTGTTAGGTACATATATATTTAGAATTGCCATATCTTCTTGTTGAATCACTCCCTTTACCATTATATAATGCCTTTTTTTTTGTCTTGTGACATTGTTGACTTAGAGTTTATTTTATCTGATAAGAGAATGACTATATGTACTCCCTTTTGATTTCCATTTGCATGAATTAATTTGCTATCCTTTCTTGTTGAGACTTTTTGAGCCCTTGTGTATTATTTGAGTCTCCTGGGGGCAGCAGATACTTGAGTTATGCTTTTTCTTCCATTCAGCCAGCTTATGTCTTTTGAGTGGCACATTTAACTACATTTAAGCATAAAAAATATAATTGATAAATAGCATTCTGTTCTGTTCATCATGTTGACTGGTACCTTATTGCTTTGTTTTCCCTTTCATGCTATTGTTTTTTAAGAGTTGTGCTGATTCATGTATAATGAAGTTCTTAATATATTCTGTGAGGCAGGTCTGGTCATGAAAAATTCCCTCAGTGTTTGCTTGTCTGGAAAAGATGTAATTTCTTCATCAATTGTGAAACTTGGTTTTGCAGAACACAAAATTCTAGGATGGCAGTTATTCTGTTTATGAAGATTAAAGATGGAAACCCACTCCCTCTGACTTGTAAGGTTTCCACTTAGAAGTCTTCTGTGAGCCTGATGGGTTTTCCTTCAGAAGTGAATTGTTGCTTACATCTCACTGCTTTTATAGAATTTTCTTCTTCATTTTGAATTAGGCCAGATTGTTTACTATGTGTGTTGGAGATGTTCTCTTTGCTATGAATCTTCTTAGAGTTCAACGACTATCTTATATCTGGATATATGAATCTCTAATTATACCAAAGAAGTTTTCCCAATAATTACCTTGAATAGATTTTTCCATGCTTCTAGCTCTTTCTTCTTCTCCCTGAGAATACCTATAACAGGTATGAGATTTCACTTTTCATAGTCCCATATTTCTGAGTGATTGCTCCACCCTTTTTCTTCTTTTCTCTGCCCCTTTAAGTGACTGGGTTAGCTGGAGACCCTTCTCTTTAATCTCTAAGATCCTCCTTTTCTTCTTGATTTAGTTTGTTGCTGAATGTTTCTGGTGTGTTTTGAAGGTCCCACTCTTATGAAAACCTTGGATTAGAGGGTGCACCAGCAACAAAGAGGCAGCTTCCATTTAAAGTCTGAGCTCCAAAGACACACTCAGCTGCAGTAGGCAGGGGAGGGGTGGGAGAGAAGTGTCAGAGAAGAAGACACGCGTACTCTGGGTCCTCTTGCCCCTTTACCTGGAAGGAAGCTGACATGGAATGCTCGAGCTCAGGGATCACAAAAGCTCTCCAGGGCCCCCACAGTCTGAGCAGCATTAGGAACAGCCTGTGTGGGAATAAGTGATGTTAAAACCGATAGGCTAGAACTCCTTGGAGTGACCTGAGAGGGAGTATGGCAACTGCCTTCTCTGACCTGGGCTGTCGTCATGGCGAAAGGGTGGATCCCAAAAGGCTTATAAACCCAATACTTTTATTCTCCAGAAGGTCCTAACTCAGTGTTTACAACAGTATTCGGGCTCATAAAGGTAGAAAAACCTCCAAAGAACTCGGCAGCCCTCTGATTACCAAAAATGTATGGAAAGGAGAAATGAAATTCTACCTATCCCTTCACGGGTTACAAGCTGGTATTTCCCAATATATATATTTTTTCCCTTCCTATTCTGTTTCACGTTTTATTTCTGTGAAGCCTCTGAACTGCAACTGAGTTGTTCCTATTCCCCCCTCTCCTTTATCTGATACCCTTCCTTTGCTCTAAGACAGTCTGACACCTGATGTCTCTAGTCAGCCTTCTTCTAGAAATCCATATAGCATCTTTCAAAAATTTTATTTTATTTTACTTTACTGTTATTTTTTATTATTTTTTAAGATACAGGATCTTGCTATGTTGCCCAGGCTAAACTCAACCCCCCCCAGCTCAAGCAATCCTCCCACCTCAGCCTCCTGAGTAGCTGTATCTACAGGCATGACACCTAGAGTTCCTCCTTATCTACTATGGATGCCTCTGTTACCCTGGTATCTGCTGGGACACTTAGCATAAGGTGCAGAGTTACTTATACTTCAAATTGAACTTATTGCCAAGTCCCAGTCTGCTCTCAGCCCCCATAAACTCTTGCAGCTTTTGACTCACTAAATATAAAGCATTCCATTATATGATACGTGTTGTCTTTGGAAGCTGAAGAAGTTAACCAAATGCATCTCTCTTAATTACCTCAGAGATCATACCTTTGAATTCTAAATCATCTCAAACCAATGATCCCTTAAAATTTTCATCTCATTTCAGGCCTCTGAATATTTTAGGCCCTATATTTTACTCTTTAATGCAATAATGTCTTCCTAGGACACCCAGAGTAATTATACTTTCTTTTCCCCAATTTTGATGAACAAGGTATCAACATTATACAGGGTCGGTGTTCCACAATCACCCATAAAGTAACAACACATAGGGAAAATTGGAAATTGTGGTTAAATGTACCTTTATTCACAAAATATTCATTACAAAATTTTACAAGGAGTTGCCAACTCATGGAGAGTATTTTGTAAGCATATGATTTTTTGTGTAAATTTCAGCTCTCACATAAGTTTACAATAGGCAACCACCAGCCAGCAGGAGCCATTTGGTAAATTTGGTAAATATGTTTTAGGGATCACAACTTCTGTTTTAAGAGTGACACAAATCTCTGTTCATTCAACCCTAACGTGATATTCTTGTTTAATCACTCTGTTGACTAGGGAGAAGGCAACACTTTCAAGGGGCATCAGTGTGAACTTTTCTGCCTTTTTGATTATTGATGTACAGGTTATGAAGTAATAGGCCAGAGTTTTTTCTTTTTTTTTTGAGACTGAGTCTCAAGCTGTTGCTCTGGGAGAGTGCCGCGAAGTCATAGTTCACAGCAACCTCCAACTTGGGCTCAAACAATCCTCTCGCCTCAGTTTTTCTTTTTTTTTAATAGAGACAGGGTCTAACTTTTGCACAGGCTAGTCTCAAACTCATGAGCCCAAGAAATCCACCTGCCTTGTCCTCTCAGAGTGCTGGAATTACAGGTGTGAGCCGCCACACCAGCCAAGTCATGGTTTTTTCAACTGCCTAGTGTATCCATCATAATGATGATCTAGGGAATGAAGAAATGAACAGAAGTTAATTCCATAGACCTGTGGAATCACAACAGATACCCTTGGGTATGGGCTCCCAGTATCCACTCTCCTGTGTATGTGTCCAGTGGGACAGTGGCTGTGATAGTGTAGCGAGCCTCCTATAGTCAGAGCCACCTCAGACCACAACAATTCTTAGCATATCTGGCTACTTTCCATTCTCCAGCGGCTAATTACTTAGGTAAGTGCTCAAAGCTTCTTTTGGGAACACAATGGAGGCAATTAGTACCATATATACTTTTCCCTGATGTTGTAAGTTCATCTTCAAGGAATCCCTCAGTTGATGAGACCTGGGTCTGATCGGCAATTACATCATCTTACCCATGATTACAGGAACAGCACTAGGCCATTTCAGAACCTTGTCATCTGTTTCAACACTGAGGAAATGCCTCAACAATGTGGAGCCCATTCCACATCAGCCTCCACAGCCATCAGCCATGGACCACAAAGGCCGGTCCCCACTGAGCTTCTCAAGGGTGCTGGTTTCCCTTCCCCTCACTAATGTAATGACAGTCATTTGGTGAGATTTCTGATCTTACACAATAAATTCCTTCTGGTATATACTCCTCATTCAATCCTTTACACCCAAAATAATCTGACAATGGAATTCTGGATTCTTTGTGTCATTTACTGTAGCCTGTGAATGTGTTCTATCTTTAAGAAGCTATTTCAGCAGCTTGTCAAATCCAGCTGATGATACCCTTTCCAGGATATTAAATATTGAATAGTAAGAGAATGGCCTCATATTAACAAGCCTTCCCATATCCAAGAGTATATTCTGCTTCCCCTAGTCCAATAATGAAAATTTTTATGGTCAAACTAGTGAGCCTTTTGGCTTATTTAAATTTATTAGAAAAAATTAATTTCATTTTTGTTAAAAATGAGCAAAATTCTTCACACATAAAAATTATGTCTACAAGTTTCCAATGAGTTTGTTTATATGCACACTTTCTGGTAGATTATACATAACTTGAAATTTTTATTTATTTATAAATACATTTCGTTGTTTATTTCACTGCCCATCAAAGTTTATTGGCACTTAACTGAAATCCACTAACTGTAGAAAAACAGAAACATATTTCAAAAATAGTCAGGTTTCAAATATGGTTACATTTTTACAAAACCTGATGCTTGCATTTGTAAAATATTTAATGAGTTTAAAAGTCAGATTCATTATTTAAATAATTTACGAGACAAATATTAAAAATGAAGCAACGTTATTCAGCATAAATTCAGAAGTATTATAGGAAATCTTATTTTGTATCTCATACAAGGGTTTCATTTGTTAGTATGTACCTTGATATTAGGAATAGATAAAAACACATATGACATAAAGAAGGGTTTACAAATACAATGTAGAAAGGTAGACTGTATGAATTGGGGGGGCCACTGAGTTTTAATTTTCACCTGACATATTAAAAACTTTTTTGAGCTTAAAACTTACTGTTCAGCCTCTTTCTCTCCACAAATTAATAAATTATCATCTTTTAGTGAAGATTTTCTTTAAGAAGTATACTTTTGAGGGGGGCAGAGAAGATGTTGCAAGAAGGTAACAGCTTCTCTGCAACCTGGTGCAGTGAGATTGGAGAGAGAAGACTCCAGGCATCTCTGGCTGGTGGGATCTGCCCAGAAACATCCCTTTGGGGACACAGGGAGAAAGCAAGAGATTTCTGGACCCCACAAGGAGGATAAAAGCAGTGGATAACTTGCAAGTGCCTGCGCTCGTTCGGTCACCCACATCTGTAACTAAAGAAGCAGCGAGATTACAAACAGGGAAGGCTGTTTTGATTTTTTTGAACTTGGGCACCTTGGGAGAACTTGGGTGAGAGAGCAGACTTAAGTGTTGTTTAGGGCCCTTGATTGAGCCGCTGAGTTGGAATTGATCTAATATTGTTCAATTGCGGGCCACATGCAGCCATTGTGGGAGAACTACCCCTGCAGGCTCTGCCCTTAGGGTTGCAGAGCGAGGAGCGGGCTGGGAGACCTTGGGAGAGCAATCTATTGACTGATCAGCCCAAAGGTGGGGACTGAGATATTGGAATAAAGTGAGTTGGGTTTGGGTGCACTGGATAAGTGGGGAGCCACTTAAGGAGACTACCGTGAGAAGTGCTTCCCAGGGAAAGCTTCTGCTTAGCCAAGGGTAACAGTTTAGTATCTTTTAAGTGGGCTGAGGAGAGAGATTTAGGCTCTCAACTCTGTGGGGTTTGAGAAATCAGGAGAGGCCTCCAGTCACCATCTCGTACAGTTGTATCAGCATTATGGTAACATCTCATACCCCAGAAGATCACCTATTTCCTAGACAGTATTCAGCAAGGTATATATATATATATATATATATATATATATATATATATATATATATATATATATATATATAAAATCTTTGGTTTTGGTTTTGGTTTTGTTTCTTTCTCTTATTATTTCAATGTTTTTTCTCTAGATTTTTCTTAATTTTTTCTTTCTTTTCTTTGTTCATTTTTCTAGTTTAAATATAACTTTGCATCATTACCTTCTTTAAAATTAGAAGTTCATTTTTGCTAATGTTTCTGCCCCTATTATTTGGTTTCCCCCCCAATTTTAATGTGTAAGGTTTTCTGTTTTTTGGTTTTGGTTTGATTTATAGTATTTCTGCATTCACTCTCTACTTGATGGAGGTAAGATATTGTGGCTGAATAGGCTGGTAAAGAGCTGATGACCCCAAGGGAACCACTGAAACCAGCACCCCCAGAGGTTGGAGATTTTTAAGGTTGGGTCAAAGTATCCTACTGCACACCTATATTACTCCTGTTTCCCTCTTTCTGTGCTTCTCTAATTTTTACCAATATTCCATTTTACTCATCCCCTCTACTTTCTCTTTTAAATTCTTTTTTAAAAATCTTTTTTCCCTTATTGCTCTTTAATCTTCTCATCTTTCAGATCCTGTACCAAAGGACTCATCAAAACCTTATGCCTAAGGCACAGCAACTTAAAAAGCAAGGGGAAATGAAAGGAAAATTATGGCAAGAAAAATAGATAAAGGTAAACATTCATGAGGAAGAATTAGCAGAAAAATCCTGGCAACATGAAAACCTAATCCAGAGCAATCACCCACCAAGGGACTGTGAGGTAGCTACTACAGAAGATTCTACCTATAAAGAAATGTTATAAATGCCAGAAAGTGAATTTAAAATAAAAATGATGAAAAAAATGAAGGAAATTGCTGAGAAAGTGGAAAATAGCCAGGGGGGGGGAGAATCAAATAAAAGATGAATGATATGAAGAATATAGAAAGGATATAGCAGAGCTGAAGGAACTGAAGCAGTCAATTAGGGAATGTAAAGATGCAATAGAAAGTATCAAAAACAGATTAGACAATGCAGAAGAAAGAATCTCAGAGGTAGAGGACAAAGCTCTCAACACAACTCATAGTTAAAGAGGCAGAAAAGAAGAGAGAGAAAGCAGAATGTTCATTGACAGAATTATGGAACTTTATGAAGCATTCAAACATAGAAATTATAGGAATCTCAGAAAGGAAAGAAGAATGCCCCAGGGGAATGCAAGCCATTCTAGAGAATATTATAAATGAAAATTTCTAAAATATCATCAAAGATTCTGACACACTCCTTTCAGAGGGATATCAGACCCCCAAGTCATCTCAACTCTAATAGAGCTAGTCCAAGACACATTGTGATGAACCTGTCCAAAGTTAAGACAAAAGAAAAGATTTTGCAAGATGCCAGGAATAAGCACCAATTAACCTACATGGGCACATCCATCAGGGTAACCACAGACTTCTCCAATGAAACTTTTCAAGCCAGAAAACAATGGTCATCTACCTTTAGTCTATTTAAACAGAAAAATTTCCATCCCAGAATTCTATATCCCACTAAGCTAAGCTTTAAAATTGACAGATAAATCAAATCTTTTATTGATATGCAAACATTGAGGAAATTTGCCAAAACAAGACTAGCTCTATAGGAAATACTTCAGCCTGTTCTACACACTGACCATCACATTGGACCACCATCAAAGTAAGAACCCAGAAATTAAAGAACAGAGCCTAGCTTCCACAAAGATGCAAAAGACAAAACTGAGCAATGGACTTTCAAAAAAAAGATGAATAGAATGCCACCACACATATCAATTATCTTAATAAATGTTAATGGTTTGAATTCCCCACTGAAGATGCATAGATTGGCTGACTGGATTAAAAAACACAAGCCATCCATTTGCTGTCTGCAGGAAACACACCTAGCCTCAAAACATAAATTAAAACTCAGAGTTAAGGGTTGGAAGACAATTTTTCAGGCAAATGGAATTCACAAGAAAAAAGGGGTTGCAATCCTATTTTCAGATACATGTGGATATAAAGCAACTAAAGTCAAAAAAGACAAAGATGTTCACTTTATATTGGTCAAGGGAAAAATACAATAAGAAGACATTTCAATTCTAAATATTTATGCACACAACTTAAATGCTCCCAGATTCTTAAAACAGACCTTACTTAGTCTGAGCAATATGAGAACCTATAACATCATAATAACAGGGGACTTCAACACTCCTCTTACAGAGCTAGGCAGATCCTCTAAACAAAATTAAACAAAGATATAAGGGAGTTAACCAAGACCCTAGAACAATTGTGCTTGATAAACGTATATAGAACACTCAATCCCAAAGATAAAGAATATACATTCTTCTCATCACCCCATGGAACATTCTCCAAAATTGAACATATCTTAGGATACAAAACAAACCTCAACAGGATCAAAATAATTGAAATTTCACCTTGTATCTTCTCAGACCACAAGGCACTAAAGACAGAACTCAACTCTAACAAAAACATTCAACTCCACACAAGGGCATGGAAGTTAAACAACCTTCTGTTGAATGATAATTTGGTGCAGAAAGTAGTAACATGAAATTATTAACTTCCTTGAGCATAACAACAATGACAACACAAGCTACAAAAACCTATGGGATACAGAAAAAGCAGTCCTGGGAGGAAAATTTATCAGGTTAAATGCCTATATCTGAAAAACAGAAAGAAAGAACATCAACAAACTCACAAGCCATCTTTTGGAATTGGAAAAGGAAGAACAATCTAAGTCTAAACCCAGCAGATGAAAAGAAATATACAAAATCAGATCAGAGATTAATGAAATTGAAAACAAAAGAATCATTCAGAAAATTAATGAAACAAGGAGTTTTTTTTTTTTAATTTTAAAGGGTCAGAATTTATTATCTGTTATTTACCTTTTTTTTTTTAATTGTTAAATCATAGCTGTGTACATTAGTGCAATCACCTGTACCCATTCTAAGATGCACCATAAATGTGGAGTTGGTTTTTTGAAACAATAAATAAAACAGATAAACCTTTGACCAGGCTAACTAGAAATATAAAAGTAAAATCTCTAGTAACCTCAATCAGAAATGATGAAGAGGAAATAACAACTGATGCCACAGAGATACAAGAGATTATCTCTGAATACTGCCAGAAATTCTATGCCCAGAAATTTGACAATATGAAGAAAATGGATCAATATTTGGAATCATACCCTCTCCCTAGACTTAGCCAGGAAGGAATAGATCTCCTGAACAGACCAATTTCAAGCACGGGGATCAAAGAAACAATACAAAATCTCCCAACAAAAAAAAAATCCCCTGATCCAAATGGCTTCATGCCAGAATTCTATCAATTCTTCTATCAAAAAAGAGCTTATTCCCATACTGTAGAAATTATTCCAAAAAAATGAGGAGGAAAGAATCTTCCTCAACACATTGTGGGAAGCAAACATCACCCTGATATCAAAAGGAGGAAAACCCCCAAAGAGGAGAATTTCAGACCAATTTCACAAATGAATATAGATGAAAAAATTCTCAACAAAATCCTAGCCAATAGATTACAATTTATCATCAAAAAAGTCATACATCATGATCAAGTAGTTTTCATCCCAGGGATGCAAGGCTGGTTTAACATATGCAAGACCATATATGTTATTCACCATATCAACAGAAGCAAAGCCAAAGATCATATGATCTTCATCAATAGATGAAGAAAAAGCATTTGATAAAATCCAGCATCCTTTTTTAATTAGAACACTGAAGAGTATAGGCATAGGTGGCACATTTCTTAAACTGATAGAAGCTATCTATGACAAACCGACAGCTAATATTTTACTGAATGGAGTAAAATGGAAAGCTTTTCCTCTAAGAACTGGAACCAGACAAGGTTGTCCTCTGTTACCATTACTATTCAAAATAGTGCTGGAAATTCTAGCCAATACAATCAGGCAAGAGAAGGAAATAAAGGGCATCCAAGTGGGAGAAGAGAGGTCAAACTCTCCCTCTTTGCTGATGCTCCCAGATTCTTAAAACAGACCTTACTTAGTCTGAGCAATATGAGAACCTATAACATCATAATAACAGGGGACTTCAACACTCCTCTTACAGAGCTAGGCAGATCCTCTAAACAAAGTTAAACAAAGATATAAGGGACTTAACCAAGACCCTAGAACAAGACCCTAGATCTTATACTTAGAGAATCCCAAAGATTCAACCACAAGACTCCTGGAAGTCATCAAAAAATACAGTAATATCTCAGGATATAAAATCAATGTCCACAAGTCAATAGCCTTTGTATATGCCAACAACAGCCAAGACAAGAGGCTAATTAAGGACACAACTTCCTTCACCATAGCTTCAAAAAAAATAAATGAAATACCTAGGAATATACCTGACGAAAGAGATGAAGGACTTCTATAAAAAAAAAAAAAAAAAAAGAAACCCTAAGAATGGAAATAGCAGCGGATATTAACAAGTAGAAGAACATACCATGCTCATGGCTGAGAAGAATCAACATTGTTAAAATGTGTATACTTCCCAAAGCAATCTACTGATTCAATGCCATTCCTATTTTTTTTCTTTTTTTATTAAATCATAAAGAGGTAGATCATGTATACATTAATGCATTTATGGCGTACAATGTGCTGATTTCATATACAATTTGGAATGCTTACATTGTTTTTAGATTATCTGTGCACTACTGACTATAAAAGTTTTGTTCAATAAATTAGATCAGTAAAAATAATAGTGAGTTTTAAAATCTGTTTAATTCTTTTTTTTATCAAGTCATTTTTGCATATATCATGCATACATTTATGCCATTATGGAATTCAATGTGTTGGTTATTTGTACAAATTGGAGTATTTATATGTCAAGGCCCGGGATTGGCCATATCTTGGGCCCAGCTTAACTAGGTTCTGGATGCGGATGGCTAAACTGTTATCTTGCTCAGGGACAATTGTTCTTAGGTGCCTGAGGGATATCTACTTTAGCTGGAGAGAGAGAGAGTCTTAGAGAGAGTAAAGCAGTCTTAGAATCGATAGATCTTAGTCTTTAGTAGACCTTAGTGATCTTCAGCAGAGACCCCGTGCTGGCTTTCTGGAGGCAGGAGAGACAGAGTTAGAGTAAGCAGCTCTGTGATAGAATCGCATGCTGTCTACTACCTTTTCCTGCCTCTCAACACCACAGGTGTAGAGACTGCCAATTCACCACTGCTCTCATCTCACGAGCTCTCACGCTTGTTAGGCGAGCCAAAGCCCTCTCCATGCCCTGTTCACCAAGGTTTTCCATTATTGAGCTATACAGGTATTTCTTATAACTCTCACTCCTCCTAGGCATAGGCTATATGGGCTGCTACACTTACGTCCTACTAATTGACATAGCCTTCACCTCATTTACCCAAATTACAGTGTTAAGACATTTGTGTTCTACACCTAATAGATCCGACTTGTGCTTGCATTATGCTCCATAAGGTGTGATCCTCCTATTAACCCTCCCTCTATTGACCCATTTCCTCCCTTTTTCTCCTCCTTCCCTTCCCTCCTTTATCCTAGGCTATAGTTGTGATTCATCTTCCATAAGAAAGTGTGAGTGCTTATAAATTGGTTTCATAGTAGTATTGAGTACATTGGATATTTTTTTCCCCCATTCCTGAGATACTTTACTAAGAAGAATATTTTCCAGCTCCATCCATGTAAACATAAAGGAGGTAAAGTCTCCATTTTATTTTAATGCTGCATAGTATTCCATGGTATACATATACCATACTTTATTAATCCATTCATGGATCAATGGGCACTTGGGCTTCTTCCATGACTTGGCAATTATGAATTGAGCCTCAATGAACAATCTGGTGCAAATATCTTGAAAAAAAAAAATTGGCCTGGGAGAATACTTTATGAGGAGGACACCCTGGGCAATTGGAGCAACACCAAAAATACATATTGGGATGTGATTAATTAAAAAGCTTCTGCACTGCCAAAAACACACTAAGTAAAGCAAATAGACAGCCCTCAGAATGGAAGAGGATTTTTGCAAGTTATATTAGACCCCATTTCCTTTGGGTCTAATAACCAGAATCCACAGAGAACTCAAACTTACTAATTAAAAAAAAATAAAAGTGATCCCATTTCACTGTGGTCAAGAGACATGAACAGAAGCTTCTCCAAAGAAGACAGGTGCATGATCTACAGACACACAAAAAAATGCTCATCTCTTCAATCATCAGAGAAATGCAAACCAAAACCACTCTGAGATACCATCTAACTCCAGTAAGAGTAACCCACATAACAAAATCCCATCCAATAAAAGTAGCCCACATCACAAAATCCCAAAACCAGAGATTTGGTATGGTTGTGAAGAAAAGGGAACACTTCTGTACTGCTGGTGGGAATGCAAGCTAGTACGTTCCTTTTGGAAGAAAGTTTGAAAAACACTCAGGGATCTAAACATAGAACTGTCATTTGATCCTGCAATTCATCTTCTAGGTGTATATCTAAAAGACCAAAAATCATTTGGCAACAAAGATATTTGCACCATATTGTTCATTGCAGCCATCCCTATTAAAGTACCAACATCACACTTTCAAGACTTGGAAAAAATGATTCTTCATTTAGTATGGAACCAGAAAAAAATCCCTATAGCTAATTCAGTTCTTAGTAATAAAAATAAAACTAGGGGCATCAGCATACCAGACTTTAGGCTGTATGACAAGGCCATAATGTTCAAGACAGCATGGTACTGGCACAAATATAGAGACACAGACATTTGGAATCAAATAGAAAACCAGGAAATGAAACTAATATCTTACAACCATCTAATTTTCAATAAACCAAATAAGAACATACACTTGGGTAAAGACTCCCTATTCAATAAATGCTGCTGGGAAAACTGGATATCCACATGTAGAAGACTGAAACTGGACCCACACCTTTCTCCACTCATAAAAATTGATTTATGATAGATAAAGAACTTAAATTTAAGGCAAGAAATGATAGAAATTCTCAAAGAAAGCATAGGAAAAACACTGAAAGATATCAGCCTGGGGAAAGACTTTATGAAGAAGACTGCCATGGCAATTGCAACAACAAAAATAAACAAATGGGACTTACCGTTTACACTCAAGTATAAGCCAAGTTTTTTCCGGCACAAAATTTGTGCCGAAAAGCCCGAACTCGGCACAAATTTTGTGCCGAAAAAACTCGGCTTATACTCGAGTATATATGGTCATTAAACTGAAAAGCTTCTGTACAGCTAAGGAGACAACAACAAAAGCAAATAGACAACCTACACAATGGGAAATAATATTTGCATATTTTGAAGCAGACAAGAGTTTGATAACTAGGATCGATTCAGAGCTCAATTCACATGAAAAAAGCCAACAATCCCATATATCAATGGGCGAGAGACATGAATTGAACTTTCTCTAAAGAAGACAGATGAATGGTTAGCAAAAATATGAAAAAATGCTCATCATCCCTAATTATTAGAGAAATGCAAATCAAAACCACCCTGAGATACTATCTAACCCCAGGGAGAATGGCCCACATCATAAAATCTCAAAACTGCAGAAGCTGGCATGGATGTGGAGAGAAAGGAACACTTTTACACTGCTGGTGGGACTGCAAACTAATACTACCTTTTTGGAAGGAAATGTGAAGAACCCTCAAAGAACTCAAGCTAGACCTCCCATTTGATCCTGCAATCCCATTACTGGGCATCTACCCAGAAGGAAAAAAAAATCCTTTTGCCATAAGGACACTTGCACTAGACTGTTTATTACAGCTTAATTTACAATCACCAAAATGTGCAAAAAGCCTAAATGCCCACCTACCTAGAAATGGATTAACAAGCTGTGGTATATGTGCACCATGGAATACTACTCAGCCATTAAAAAAAAATGGAGACTTTACATCCTTTATATTAACCTGGATGTAAGTGGAAGACATTATTCTTAGTAAAGCATCATAAGAATGGAGAAGCATGAATCCTATGTATTAAATTTTGATATGAGAACAATTAATGACCTAATATGAGGTGGTGGGTGGGGGAAGAGGAGAGCAGAGAAAGAAAGAAGGGAGGGGTAGGGGGAAGGAAGAGCAGAGAGAGGGAAGGAGGGAGGGAGGTGGGGTCTTGGTGTGTGACACACCTCTTGGGGGCAAGACACAATTGTAAAAGGGACTTTACCTAACAAATGCAATCAGTGTAACCTGGGTTCCTGTACCCTCAATAAAGCCCCAACAATAAACAAAAAAAAAAGTATATTTTGTGCCCTGAAGGCTTTCTACTAAGCTTGTAAGTGCTGGTGATATGTTTTTCATTCTGTCTATAGTAAACCCAAACCTTTTTTCATGTTTTGTTGTCTTAATGGTCTTTGTAAGTAGGTTTTCATCATCTCTCATTCATACTTTAAAATCCTAGGTTGACTTATCAACTTAATTTACCTGATTAAATACAAGGCTATCTTATGGTAAATTCTAAACAGAAAAGTTTAATTGCTTTGCAAAAAAATAATTCAGATAATTCAATAAGTATCCTTCCTAATTGCAGTCTGACAATTTGTGAATTGATTGACTTATAATTGATTAATTCAATTATAAGTCAATCAATTTGTAATTGATTAATGCACATACCTAGTATTACACTGTTATGCTATAGTTATTTATTAACTACCATAAATGCTTTCATCAGCCATAAAAATACAGCTCTGGGTTCAACAATATATATTCATGAAATTCTCCAGAATATATTCACAATGAATGTCAGCTATACAGTAGAAAGCATTTAAATGTACATGAAAAAAATAATTCATAAAGGACTTATTCCAATTTAATAACATTCAAATACACGTAAAAGGAGAAAGGTTTCAAATGTTTTTCTGCCCTTTTTAACCTCCATTGAAATTCTTCATAAACCCTGGAGAGAATCTACCATACTTTATAGAAGTAGGTATTTCCAGAAATATAAGCATCTCTTCCAAGATAGATTTCCAGCCCTATGATTACAAAAGCGAATATATATTTATAAATAACAGTATTAAAAGATCTGCTCAATTTTCTTTAAGATTTCTGGATGAATTACACTAAAAAATAAATTACGCTGGACCAACTGAAAATCTGCATGCCAAAAAAGAAAAAAAGAGGAAGAAGAAGAATCTAGACACAGAACTTCCACTCTTTACAAAAATTAACTAAAAATGGATTGTAGATCTAAGTAGAAAATACAAGACTACAAAACATGTACAAGAGAACATAGGAGAACATCTAGATGACCCTGGGTTTGGTAAAGACTTTTAAATACAACACCATAATATAAGAACTGATAAACTCGATCCGGATTAAAGATGGCGGCTGAGTAACAGCTTCCCTGTAACTGGGCTTGGCGAATCTGGGGAGACAAGACTCCAGACATCTCTGGCCGGTGGGATCTGCCTATGATCATCCCTTTGAGGATACAGGGAGCCAGCAAGGGACT